>JAVQJX010207072.1:0-12061 GCA_036025115.1 Ambassis agassizii
TCACCCGATATACACACACACACACACACACACACACACACACACACACACACACACACACACACACACACACACACACACACACACACACACACACACACACACAGCTCAATTAAAAATTCAGAATTCAAAATGCAGGGAAAATGAAGTTTCCCTGCAGTCTTTGGATTTCTTCTCTGTCTCTTTCAAGAAACCAAAAACATACTTTTCATATTTTATGAATCTGCTCCCCACGGTTACCTTCGGTGGTCTGCTGAGTCGACACCCCGATTAAAAAAAACAAAAAAAATCTGCCCTAAAGTCTAACAATCGGTCCTGATCACTAATGAACCTCTTTCATTCCTAATCACAAATACAGTAATCACTCCAGGGAGCCAATCAGCCTCACCGCACGTGTAAACATTCACCATACTGTAAAATCTAATATTCAGCACATTATCTGATTAGTGGGTGGCTTTCAGGGAAATTTCCACTGAATTATAAGAACAAGGCGTCGCCCACAAGCTGAGGAGGAACTCGGAGAGGTCTGCTGACTGCAGTGAAACAGCTGCTGAGGAACAATGCTTCAAAAACCTGCATGCAAACTGTTGGATCAGACAAAGAGGAATGAAATATTCTCTGCCGGTAGCCTCCCACATATCGCTAATATCCGCTGCATGTTGTGTGTGACCCTGGCTGCCAAGTGCAGATAGTGATGGAGGGGAAGGAGCCTGCAGGGCGAGCGGCTGAGGCCTGTGTTGGGCTTGGCACGGTGCTGACATGCCTCACAGTGATGCCCACCTGGCCAGCCTCGCCTCTGGCTCTGCACTGTGCTGGGCGAGATAAGCCCTGAGAGAGAGCCTTCATCCTCTCCCAGAGTCCTCAGGGGCCCCCGAGAGCTCCTCGGAAAGGAGGCAGGCGGTTCTTATCGGGCCGATAAGCCCACGCGGGGAGCGGCGGCTCCAGGGGCCGACTGCACAGGAAGAGGGAGAAGGTCAGCTGGACGGAGGACTCGTCTGGAAGTGTACGTGTTGAAAAGTTCTTTAACAAGTGAACCTGAAGGAGGAAGAGGATTTTATTCAACATTCAAAACCACAAGAAATGTGCCTGAGAATGTATTCATTACATCATAAATGCAGCTGAAGGGGCTGGAGGACCCCGTCAGGCAGCAGAGCCTGCAGCTATTGTTGAACAAGAAGAGCTGTGTTTTCTGTTTTTTAAAATATTTATCGTGGTTATTGTTTCATTTCTGCCCTTCATGTGCATAAAAACAGACTTTCTGTTCAACCTTGAAACCAAATCAAACACCTAATCGATCCACAGTTGCTGTCTTCTGTACAGTATGAATGGAGATGTTGCTTGTGTGCCAAAGCAACTATAAGTGTGTCTATTATGATTTTTTGGAGGGCTGTTGTTGCTGAGAACAGCCAAAGCCGCAGATATGTGGGGATTTCCCTGCAGTGATTGATAGAGATTCAGTCCACGGTTGTTGTGAGCTGGATGAATGAGCAGCATTAAAAGCTGATAAGGTTTGAGATCTTTTTCTCATCAGGAAGAGGATACAGTAAGGAGAGCTGACACGCTCTGTATGCACATACGCACATGTTTGGCTGCGATAAATCATCGTATTAGAACTTGTCATGGGGTTAACGTCGCTTTCACAGAGCATTTATCCACCTTTTTAGAATCAGGGGCAGATCTTCAGTCCCAGTGGAGGCAAAGGGGAAGAATGTTGAGAGGGAGGTTTTACAGACAGGTGAGCTGTTGTGTGAGCGCAGGAGGCGAGCTGGAAGAGCAGGCAGGATGTATTGTTTCTAAAAAACAGGATGAGCTTCTAAAAGTCTGTTCTATCGCTGTCCCTCTGTTTGGGCTGCATGTCAGCAGCTACCGCAGGCTAAGTGCTTTCCACTGTTTCCACCTGCTTAGTGAGGCCGTCCCCACTTCTGAATATAACATGCACAGTTTTAAAGTCTTGTTCACCACCTGCTCTTCAGAGTCGTGTCCATGTCAGGGGTTTCTTTTGATTCCTCCTCTAAATTAGCAAGGTTTCTTCCTCTGAAGCTGCTTCTAATAATCTTGAAAGTTTCTGTTTGTGTGCAGACGGATTTTCAGAGGAATCTTTTGATTAAACGTCTTGATATGAGGTGTCAGGCTGGTTTGGTGACCTGACACAGAGCTCAGTGTGTGTGACTTCAAACCCAGACCTCCTCCTCTAATCTCTGTGCTGGTGTTGAGAGAAATAATCTGTCCTGGCTCTTTCTTCTGTCCCTCATGTGAAACTGTGCCCAGGCGGCGGGGTATCAGTAAATCTCCCTCTTGTTTGGGTTTGTCTGCGGGAGGCTCCTCACAAACAGTCTGAGAGCTTTGATGGCAGGTAGGAGCCTCAGCAGGAATTTCATCAAAGGCTTTTCTCACATTTAAAATCATTAAAAAGCTGTTCTGATGATTTTAAGAGGAGCTGCTCAGTTTGTATGTGCATGTGTAATGTCCTGTGAATTTGACAGCGTATCATCCACTTACACTGTCAGTTCCTGGCATTTCTACCACTGCATTACATCAGTCCTGTCAACCAAGCAGGAAAAAAACGATCTGGTTTCCTTCTCTGCATCTTCTGAGAGCTCGGGCAGATTTAAGACGTCGACCCAGAATGACCTCAGTAGCTGTGAGGAGACATTAAAGATGACTGTACGTCCTGCACAAAGAGCAGCCGAGTGTTGCTGTCACTGAAGACACAGATGTTACTGTTGAATCTTTCCCCAATAATACACTGTTATTTAAATGCTAGTGTTGATCTGAGTGTCTGTCCTCATCACAAAGACAGCAGGACGGGGACTCGTTGCCTGTTATGGACCTGACCTCCTTTGGGACAACTGAAACTGGGACTTTTGAAGAGCTTTTGCCAGCTTTTTTTTTTTTAGTTGCGTTTGCAGTGATGTAATAAAATGTTTTTAAATCCAAAGAACTCAACCTTTTCCCGAAACAGACCTCAGTATGCAGAATGATGTGCAGTCCAGTTTAAAGAGAGACATCAACAATAACATGGCTAATGTGGCACTAAAAACACTCCTCCATAGAGCTTCTTTTAAAGGGTGAGGATGATGAGGTCTCTCTCCTTCTCCGTCATGATTCCACTGTTACATGGATTAAATTCAGCCCTGGGGCAGACTAGCTGTCCATCTTCCGATGTCGAGTTTAAAAAGGTTTTTTTGTTCACTTTATCCGGTGAGATTTTCTCATCTGGAAATCAATCCGTCTTCTGTTTGCATTGAGTCATAAATCTGCTTTTCTAACCTCTTTTATCAAAGGATGCTCGCTCACTGACCCGTATTAAAAGTCGTTCACGGTAATTTTAGAAACAGCGGATTATACGAGTCGACTGATTCACACAGTCTCTGCGAAGGTGTAGCTTTACGTGCGTGGATTGGCAGATGCTCACAGGATACAGTATCAGTCTGCAGCCTGTGAGCGCCAGCTGAGGAGCTCCTGTCTGTTCTGTGTCTGGCTTACTCATCAGAGGACGCGTATGAAAGGCTGATTGTAACTGAAGAACGCAGCGTGGCGTGCAGAGGGAAGATGAATGGAGTGACATCCCGCAGAGCGGATGAGCAGTCTGACAGGGGACGTCTGGAGTCGGGGCACTCGTCTACCCACTGCAGCCCTGTTTCCCCTCTCTGAGGAGCACTGCAGACCTCTGCTCAAAACTTCAGAGGTTGTCTGTAAGCATGTATAAGTCAGAGGTGCAAAATATTAATGCAGCCTGAAGATGTGAGTTCTCTGTTGTTGAGCTGACCCAGAAGGCCCGAGCGTGATGTGTCTCATCTGGACTGTGAGACCACAAAGCTCCTGTTCACTGGATCCAGGGGGAACAAGACTCATTACGCTTCACAGGGACCATCAGTTGCCTGTACTTCTCTTCCAACTAGCACATCATCATCATCATCATCATCATCTCTGGCTGCTCTTCATGAGCATTAGAGTGCACTTCAGGTGCTTCCTCCCCCAGGGGAGCAAAGCTTAAATCCTAAGACTGCAGATAAAGATTAAAGTGCAGCCGGTGATAAACTCTCCCTCCAGGTCTGGCTTCAGGTTTTGTGGCGGTTCAATACTCCATTCTAGATTGTGTTTGTCTGGATCTTCCTCACAGACCTGTTTCTTCTTTAGAATCATGTAGCTGCAGATGTGAGAGCTTTGAGAATCACTGCACCACGCAGGCCAAAGAAAGGTCAAAGGAAATCCTGGTGGAGGAGTTCTGGGCACCTGGAAAGGATGTGACTCCGTTCAGAGCGTTTTCCAGGCACGTCCATCAGGATGGAGAGCCATGAGCCTGGGGATCTCCCCACACGGTGTCCCTGTTTAGAGAATGGATGGATACGACATGCACATGCTCCATCCAGCTAAACGACAGTTCAAAGAGGAGGCGAAGAGGAGTTAATTGAGATAAATAGCGTGGCATCTTCGCTCGTCATCACTGAGTCTCTCCAGATTCATCTCCCATGTCTTCATCACCCGGACAGCTCGGCAGCTCTCCGTACACTCATGTGAACTCCGTCCCTCCCTCCTCTCTGCGGCTGGTTTGCATTATTTTCTCCTCAGAGCAAAATGGGATCTTTCAGCCCGCGCTACAGTCGACTGGCCCGTATCAAAGGCGCTGCATGCTGTAAAACCCAATGGCAGTTCGATCGTTCTTTTCTGCTTTCTTCCATTTCCATCGTTAAAGGGGGTATTTCTGCTGGGTGGCCTGGATGTGATGCAGCTGGATCATCTCTTGAGTTACAGTGCAGGCTTTAGCGGTGCCAGTAATATATGGGCTGCAGTTCGTAGAGAAAGAAATGTCCATGGAGACTGTCCAAGGAGCTCACACACACACACATGCAATCAGTGCGACTCAAAGAAAAGTAACACTGACCGTGGAGGCAAAAAAAAAGGAGAATTTAATGCACCTTGCACTTAACATGAGCCGTTATGTTTTTAAGTGTTCCTTTTGATCGCTCCCTTTGGAGACGTTTCACTAATGTGCTATATAGCTGCGAGTTGGAGCTGAGGCAAATGCTATTCACAGACGATTCCTGGATTTGGAGAATGAGGTGACAGTGCCAGAAAGACGAACCGATTCTGCCCTGGAAAATCAATTCACTGTCCATTTCTCTGATTGAGAGTGGATCCCTTCTTTATAAAAGAAACGTCAGGTCTCGAGTTTAACCTCTGCTCTTTACTTTGACAGGCTTTGCGGTCGTTCTAAAGATGACAATAACTCACTCTTTTTCTCTTTAAAGTGTGATAAAGATTTTATTTTCCTGTTTCAGGAGGGAAAAAAAACAGTAAAACGGAGCAGCTCAGCTTTCAAATTCCTCCCTGAAAAATGCTTCTGGATTTTATTTCCCCGTCTGATTTTAATGGCTGGCGAACATAAAGGATGGATATGGGCTTTCGGGTGGATTCCAAATGGGAATGTGACCTTCTGTGTTTCTGTTTCCCGTGGCCTGCTGTGCCAATAAGTATGAACAAACTTCTCTGAGTCTCTTGTTTTTCTTTTTTCTTAGAAAATATACCGTCTACAGTTTTCACTTTCAGAGGATTAGCAGACTGAAAATCTTTCCTACACATTTTTGTGTGTCAGGGTCCACTGAGTCTGAGGAGAATTATTCAAATTACTGCCGCGTATTTGACAGCTGGATGCCATTAAAGGTTTGGAAAAGGTAAAATCAATACTCTAAGAATACATTGAGATGCCTTTAATGCATGGTGATTGTGCCTCGCTGACTGTCATGAATTCCTTGCATGAAAAATGAGCGTGGAGCTAAATGAGCTGTGAGCTATCAGCTTTGAGTTCTGCTCTGAATTGATGTGGTGGGATTTCTTTGGATCCTCTCCCACCTTTTGTCTCTGCTCTGTGTCAGAGGAGGACCCCTCACCTTAAGGAAGAGGTGGATGAATCACTGTATAGATATTTATGTATCTCACAAACTAGGCCAGATGAATAAAAGATGGAGCTGAAGATTTGTGGCTTTCTCCGGCCGTGGGATAAAAGTTTAATTGACAGTCGAGCAGTAATGTGTTGGATGAGGGTGTAGCAGCAAGAAAGAAACGACCTCATCATGTTTGGCACATAAAACGTTTGGCCTGCAGCTGACTGACACTGACATTAAAACGCTTTGTCAGGCTTCTTTTTAGATTGTAACGTATGGAGAGTATCTGAGCTCTGTGACGCCGAGCCAAAGCTACACTTTGACTCGTGTCATGACTCATGATGTCTCGTTAGATTTCAGAATCAAATCTGTACCTGACGTTTCAGGTTAAACCGCGGTCACATTTTCCGATGTCATCACCCCGTATGTGGTCATGTTTTGGTGTACGTGCATGGCACAACAAACTGACAGTGATTGATGCCTGTGTCAGAGCCAGAAAACTAACGGTGATCCTTCCAGACCAGCAGGGGGCAGTAAGCCCAGAATAGAGCTGTTTCTTCATCCTGATGGGAGCCATGTGAGGTGGGTCGGCCATCGAGGGCCAGGATCCAGGAGAAAGAAGGCTTAATGTGTGTCAGAGCGTGCTTAAACATGTAGTTCCCCCTGCAGCCTGTAGGGGCTGGCTCCAAAAGTGAGTCAGTCCTCATAGACTCCCATGTTAAAATGTCCAACATGTCCATCAGAAATCAACATGTTTACAGCCTGGTTCAAACAATGATTCTGCTCTCTATTGATAAGTTTCCTTCTAGTATCAACTGTACGGGGCTGAATGTTTTTACAGCTCACTCCTTTTAATTAGATTCACACTTTAAATCACACTGAATTATGGGCTTTGTGAGCGCTTTGACTGACAGCCGGTTGTCCTATCACAGCGCTAGCTTCTTGCTTCTTCCTGCTCCTGCTTACTAAGCCTCAATTTGCCAATTTAGAGTCCAAAATATAGTGAAATGTGTTGACAAGAAATCCTTTATTAAAACTAAAATCCTTATCGTTTGAAGAAATCTCACACAGCAGCGCAACAGACAAACGGTCATTAAACCGTAGTGAATATTACAGGACCCTAAAGGCCGGGTGGGGTGGACAGATAAGTGCCTAAAACACACAGATAAACTGCAGACAATGTAGAGACGATCCTGACAACCACACAAACACAAAACACAAGCTGGTCCACTTCCTGACAGGCTCAAAGTGTTGAAGGTTAAACTGGAATGTTGTGTTTAGTCTGGAAAAATCAAGGCCTGCCCACTCATCCACATCCAACACCATGCAGACTCACTAATCATGGTGAAGACACACACACACACACACACACACACACACACACACACACAACTCTGAGTAAATTAGAATCAAAGGGAGTCTGAGGGTACGACATGTGACTGTGTGTTGACAGAGTGCAGTGATCATGGTTCATTTAGTGTTTTTGTGCGTTTTCTAAATTACACCTCAGACCCTGCGAGCATGAAGAAAAACCTGCAGTGTAATGATGAGAGAGCACAAAACATGTGTGTTAACTATTTATGAGTTATTATGGATCATATCGGAGTAACTCTGACTGTGCTGTTTTCTAATATTAGACACCATCTTACGTCATTTTCTCTTTGATGCTCCCGCCATGCATTAATATTTTATCTCGTCTAATAAGGTCACCTCACACAGTCCATCTGAAAGGTCATGTTGACTGTGTGACACACACACACACACACACACACACACACACACACACACACACACACACACACACACACACACACACACACACACACAGTGTTTATATCACACAGAATGACTCTGTGTGTGATGCAAATTATTATATGATCATTTAAAGTTTAAAGTTAAAGTTACAACTGATGCGACTGAGAGGAACTTAAGATGCAGGCGGGGTCAGAGAGGCAGGAAATGGAACCGGTGCGTAAACACGGCAGCGCAGCAGCAGCTCACACCGCTACCTGACCACAGGCTGCAGAACCCCTGCAGGACATCACAACATAAACTGTGTCTGTTTAAGTCAAACAAACGCGTCACGCTCCATCTGTGTCAAACTCATTTCTCAGATAGATGAACGGCAGAAAAACGGATAACGTCTCCCTTCAAATGAAACCGGTAAAGAGACCACAGATACACATCACCCATGTATTGTAGAGCTAAATGAGGAAGAAACTCCTGAGATGGTCCTTGTTACCTCCTCTGAGTACAGAGCCAGAACCGGCTTCCTGTTTCATTTCCACTGAAACCACATTTTTACACATTTAAACTATTTTCTACAACAGGGGCAAAGAGCTTCAACAGTGTGTCAGCTGGTCTGCCTAAAGTTTACCAAACTGGAGATGCTAAGTCTTATTTCCATGATGTTGTTGACATAATAAACATGTTTGTTTTTATCATACTTTTACTTTAACTTGAGAAGTTTATTTACAGGCGGTCTCTATATGTGCCAACTGAGTGCACTCTCATAACTACTGGCAGTCAATCTTTCTGCCAAGTGTAGATGGGTTTTAAATCAGCTGGATTTGTGTGTGTGGGCACTGCAGCTTGTTGCCAAAGCCTCCCACCTTGTAAGCCACAGAGTGTTTTCTTGGCCAAATCTCACACACTAGAGCAACTTGAAAATCTGTCATCAGGAAAGAGTGTTTAAAAAAAAAAATATCTGGTGACACATGAAGTTTTACCTGCAGTCTCACACTGATGCTGCTACAGAGTTGGAAGGACAAACACACACATAGTTTCCTCACTGACTGTGCCAAGATATAGACACAGCAAGAGTGTGTGTGTGACCTTGAGAAAGGAAAAATACATCACCGCGGGAGATGGCGTCAGTGTGTGTGTGTGTGTGTGTGTGTGTGTGTGTGTGTGTGTGTGTGAGTTCAGCTTTCTGAGAAACAGAATGTGTTTGAGTTTGTGTACAAAAAAGAGAAGTAAAAAAAAAGAAGAAAAAAAAGAGGGAAGTGATCCTGATTTCACCAATCAGAGACCTGCAACAAACAGCTGACAAACAGCTTTAGAGAAACCCTGGATACACACAGTGACCACAGTCCTGTCACATCAAACAAAACAATCATTTGTGTTGCTGTTTCTTCACATGAATGATTCCCAAAATGAAAAAAAGGAGTTAATCTACTCCACACAGAGGTCAAAGGTCAAACCCATGGTTTAACAGACACACGGCAAACATAAACATCTCCACAAACCTTTCTTGAACTCCTCCAACATGGAGTCCAGCTTGGTGTCGTGGAACACAAAGTGGACCGGGTGGTTGTAGAACTTTGTGATGGTCTTCAAGGTGGTGCAGTCATCCGGGTCCACGAAGGCCAGATCCTTGACGAAGAGGACATCCACGATGTTGGAGCGCTCGTCCTCGTACACGGGGATCCTGGTGTATCCGCTCTCCATGATCTCAGACATGGTGTTGAAGTCCAAAACGGCGTCGCTGTGGATCATGAAGCAATTGTTGAGCGGCGTCATGACGTCCTCCACCGTTTTGGTCCGGAGCTCCAAAGCACCTTGGATCATGTTGAGCTCTTCTTTCACCAGGCCGTTGTACGGCTCTGTGACTTTCAACATCTCCACCAGCTTCTCTCGGTTGTACACGGTGCCGATCTCCTGACCCAGAACGCAGTCGAGGATCTTGCTGATGGGCCAGGACAGCGGGAAAGTCAAGAGCATGAACAACTTGGTGACCATGATGGTGTTTGCCCCAACTGCCAGACCATGCCGGGAGCACAGAGCCTGGGGGACAATCTCACCAAAAATCACGATGCCAATGGTGGAAGCGACCACAGCACCGACACCGGACATGGTGAGGTCATCCAGGAGGATGGTGAGGGTAGTGTTGACCAGGACGTTGCCGAGGAGCAGTGAACAAAGCAGGTAGTTTCCCTTCCTGCGGATGGGCTCGATCTTCCGTGCGTATTTCTTCTCCTTGTCGGTGCCGCAGCTCTGCACGATGCGCAGCTCCATCGGGTCCAGCGCCATCAGGCCCAAGTTCAGCCCGCTGAACATCCCTGACAGCACCAACAGGAAGGAGATGATGATCACCTGCAGCCAGATGGGCAGCATGGACTTCTTCTCCTCCACCACGCGCAGTCTGCCGTCTTTATCGTCCAGCAGGTAGGACTTGTGATCCTGCGCGTCGCGGACGCACAAGCCGAACAGCTTCACCGCCTCGCTCTTCCGGAGCTGCTTGATGCTGATGCTGACCACACCTGACGTGTCCTGGTTGCCTATATTCATGCCCTTTCTCACCACCACATCATTCGTGTGTTCAGAACAAGTCCTATTCACTATGTCTAAATTATATTCCTCCGTTTCGTCGTTACTGGAGTGAAGTTCGGTGAACGTGATGAGCTCCGAGCTGTTTGGGAACAAGTGGAGCCCATAGAACCGCAGCGAGATGTCGCTTCCCTCGGTCACCTGGATTTCCCCTTTCGCGGTGGTCTCAGCCGGCTTGTTACTCGTCTCAAGCCTCATACCAAGTATCCGAGTTGTACTTGTCGGTTCTGAAACCGCCGCTTCGACTTGTCTGCCCGCTAAAACACAAGAAAACACGAATAAAGTTAGCATGAACCTCCGTCCACTCGACTCTGTCGCCATGTTTGTTTCGCTCTCTGCCAACGGGGGAACTGACGTCACATACTCCTTTCCCAGCGACCGCCCCCCTCATTACCATATATGGATCCAGCCAATTGGAAAGCGCGACGTCACTCATAAACTAAGAGCGAGCCCCCCTCAGTTTATTTTTTATAAGGTCGTCCAAGTAGATGGATTCTTTTTAAGATCGTACATTGTTTTTCGGATTTCTTTTCGAAAACATGGTTTTCAGCGCTGATTTAAAGTAGCTTAACATGTTTTTTTGTAATTATCTTATTAATTAATTTTCTAGGGATTGCTTTATTTATTTATTTATTTATTATTATTTATTTATGTTTTTTTGCACAATTATTCATTCAATGCTGAATGCTGCACATGTTTACATAGCACATTGCACATTATGTACATAGATTACTTTACTTTTACTTTTGCATGCTCTTCTTAAATTAGTCTATTCTATATACTTTTGATATTTATGGCATTTAGTGTGGACAGCAAAGTAAGAATTTCATTGTACACGGAAACCTGTTTCCTTACTGTGCATTTGACAATAAACACTTTGAATCTGAATCTTGAATATTTAATTTCTAAGGCAAATGACTAAATACTTCCCTACATGCGTCAATACTGTGAATTAAGACACTTTTCCTTCAACTTAATTTACTGCGCAGCTTGCGTTTGAAATTTTGGGCTAATAAAGGCCACATACTAAGAACAAGTTTAAGCTTCTTCTTCTCGGCCACATAGGAGGATAAAACACAGCTCCCATGTTGACAAATGAATCAACAGACACACTCTTACCTGTCTACAAAGTGATTGACTGTCGGTATAAAGCTTGAAAGTAATGCATTTATCTCAGTACTTACGCTGACGTTTTAAACTTAGTACCTCACCATGTGTCAGGATACTTTCCAAACAAGAAACGCCGCAATTTGGAAACTTTTTCTAGCTCGTCAGGTTGCGGTAGTGCAACGGACAGCGGTGCGCCGTCGCCCTCTAGCGTCTGGGAGACGTAAACAAGGACGCCGTCCTACGTCACTTCCTGTTTAAACATGGCCGCGCACTGACAAATGTCACATTACATTTGCTGAAAATATACAGCTAATATCGTCTATCATAACGCATGTGGAGCAAATAAAAAAGAGCCGACATCCGTAAAGATTCTCCGCCAAGGTGTTTTTTATCCTCAGAGGTATTTCGCTTCATCTTGTTCATTTTATAACCGCGTGCTGATCTGTACTGTTAGCACACAGCTATACTGTTGCCTTTTTATGACATTTTAATGGCTGTAAAGAGGCTGTATTGTAAAGAGTGCTGTTATTTATGTAGCTGATATAGACGCATATCTTAAACTACTTTTTGTCTCTTGTAGGATATTTCAGCGGGCATCATGGTGCATTTATGTGAGTATTCAGCCTGAAGAGACCGTTTGATGTCAGCAAGGACTTGTAAATATTAGGCAACACTGATATGAAGCCACTGATTCACAGGGTTTGATAATAAGGCGATAAAACGTGTATAAGTGTTGA
>JAVQJX010207178.1:0-10695 GCA_036025115.1 Ambassis agassizii
CACACACACACACACACACACACACACACACACACACACACACACACACACACACACACACACACACACACACACACACACACACACACACACACACACACACACACCATGTTTTCATACCATAGCTGGGATGAAAACACTAAGCATCTTGCAGTACATTATCAAAAAATGCAAAACATTGTCTTGGGTAGATCTCCATTTACTTCCACTTGCACAGTGGACCTGTATCCATCAGAGAAAATGATGCATTAAATATCCTGTGATTTATTAGCTTAAATGAGCTGCTGTTACCCAATCACTTATCATGACCTCAGAGCAGACATCCAATCATCCATAATTAAGATAAGGGATGAATGAAATAATGGAGCCATTTGTTTGCACACAGACTGCTGTGACTCATAGAGTACATAATGCCTTGTCAGTATATTTTCTTGATTAACAGGAATGTGAGCGGTCCGGGTTAGTGTTGAATTCCTCTTCCTCTCCTCTTTTATTTAGTGGATTTACCGTGCTTCTTATTAGCTCCATCAATTAGTGGCTCTATTTTCCAACGTTATCAGCAGTCTTTCTGGACTCTGCTCCAGTAACTGTAGATCCTGGGCCCTTGGAGAATATCCCTGCTGCTCCACTTTGATGGGGGTTAATTTTGTATACAGACTTAAGTTATATCCCTTCACTTTAAATTTGACTTTACTTTACTCCCTTGCCAATGATTGATAATCCTGGCTTGTCCATGCGTGAGAGATCCCTTACTATAATCTCTGTCCTTTGATCATTAAAAGTTGAAAGGATATATGGGAAAGAGGCTGATAAAGTGATTTCTGTGACAGTGGGTCGATGGAATAGCACTGCTTTAAGTCATCCTGTTTGTCTTAGAAGAGCTGTGCTCTTAATAGTGATGTCCCTTGTGACTGATGCAATATCTCCACAGTTGCTGTAACAATGAATGCAGACAATGTTTGACTGTAAACGGTCCTGGGAAAAATAGCTCAATCAATTAAATGGCCCAAAATGTTTGTCTGATGAAAATGCAGATATGGCAAGCTGCAATGTGTGACCAGGATTTCAACAAATTGCACATTGCAGAAGTTTCGGCTCTCTGATGAGCATTTATTTTTGTGGCCTGCCGTCTCCGAGTTTGCATTCTCTCAGCGGCATCTGGCAAAGTTTAAACGTCTGTGGTTCCAACTTCTTATGAAAAGTCACTTCAGTCAGTGCCCATACTGAAGAAGGGATCCAATTGGGTTCCACACAGAAGTCTAAGATGAGTGGATGAAAGCTGTGGGAGAAAAAGTTTGTGCAGCAAAGCAGCGATTTTCCTCCTCTTTTAGAGTTTTGAAGGGCTGCGGTGTGTGTATATGTGTGTGTGTGTGTGTGTGTGTGTGTGTGTGTGTGTGTGGCTGAGTGCGTACGTGTGCGTGTGGCTCTACATCTTGCCTCCCTCCTTGTCAAGGAGCTCCCCTGAGCTTCCTTCTCTGTGCTTTGGCACTAGAAGTCACCTCCTTTGGTGTTCGGCAGGCAGGTACACAACAGGAGCAGCTCTCTCTCTCTGAGCTGTTGAACTTTTCGGGAGGGGAAGAAAGGGAAGGGGAAGATTAAAAACAGCCCTGTGATGTGGAGTGCCGAGCTGCCTCCTGAGAATTCCTGGCATAATAATTTAAATGATCAAATGATACAGAGGAGACTTGTTAGCTGAGAAACAGCCTCCTAGTTGGCCCCATGGGCCCGGTGCTGCCGCGCATGCATTGCAAAACAGCTCCTCTGTTGTGCTAAAGAATCCCGCTTTTTTTTTAACCCCCTTTTCAGGAGCAGACTTTTTCTACACTTTGCCTAGGTGTATACTTGGGACTTAAGTCTGTCACATATTCATTCTAATCTTTTTGTCTTCTTTGCCATTCATCAGCATGAGAGAGGGCTCATTAGATTAGATTTTTGTACATGTGAAGGGTCGGAACAGCGCTTGTGTCATTAGGTCCAGCCTGTGAAATTTTCAAAGGCGACTGAGTGGGGGAAAGCCTAAGAGTCACTCTTTGGAAACAGGTCTCTATGGAATAGTCTGCCTCTGTTGAAACTGCGATGCAGAAAACTCTGTAATGTGCTTTACAGGCAGCGCACAGAGTAAATCAGCTATTTTGCTTCTTTTTTTTTTTTGAAAAAGTAGGAGTGTGCGTGTGTATCATGTGAATCTTAGTAGTTCTTTCTGCAGAGATTTGTTTGTGTCTTATTTCCAACAGATCCGGCTCCCGTACTGGAGGCCTCTCATTCCCTAGAGGAACGACTGCAGCAACTTCAGAGTTCTGCCCCAGACAACGAGGCCCTGGTACGAGAGATCAGCGGGCACTGGAAAAAACACCTGGAGTGCCTTGAAAAGACAGGTCAGGCCAAAATCATGTACATCCGGGGGGAAGTCAGGCGACTGCTACAGCACATATTATATGTACAAGTGCTGGAGGGCTCAGTGAGAAGCACCAGGTCAGAAGATGCTTCCATTTAATACCCTTCCTTCTCCTCCACACAGAGCCCACAGAGGACACTTCAGCTGTCTCCGACGCAGCAACAGTGACACAAGAGTCAAACCCTCCAGCTGACCTGATGACCCCCAACAGCACACCGGCTCCAGAGGCCACGGGCTCCCCACAGCAGAACTGCCAGGACAGAGCTGGGGACCGAGGGTGAGAACCAGAACCTTCCTATAAACTGTGCACATACATGTGCACCACTACATGAAACAACTGTGCTCTCCTAAAAACACATTTTTTTTTTTTTATGAACCCCTGCACACATGCCCTGCGATCTGGATGGGAGGATCAAGTCTGCGTTATTGTAGCTTTAAATGTGTGGCCATGATGTAGCACATGAACTGACAGAGTCTCTTCTTTCAGGGAGGAGGAGGAGGAGGAGGAGGAGGAGGAGGAGGAGGAGGCGAGCACTGATGTCAGTTTGGCTGACAGGCTATCAGAGGCCGAGGAGAAGATCAAAGTCCTGCATTCGTGTAAGTGGTTTAAATACTGGCATGTATGGTAGCTGCTAAAATTAATTTCAATCCACTTAAGAGCAACTACTTATATGATTGCAGTATGGTGCCCCCTGCTGAAACACTTCTGTCCCACTGGTGCACTGTTTACACAAATAAAATGTGCACATTTTTGCCTGCTTAATTTCACTTTATTCAGATGCGTCAGGAAAAAAAGGATCATTCACTGCTTTGTTTCCCGATTCCGGTTATAGTTAAAAACGGCTCTGATTGTCGATCGATGTGTTGGATTTGTAGCTGTAAGGTCAAAGTTCATGTGCTTTTTAAGTTAATGTCTCACTCCTGCCTCTCTCCAGCTTTCAATACTGCACAGACAGAGCTGCTGGAACTGCGATGTAAATACAACCAGGAGATGACAAACAAGTAAGAGTGTGCTTCATATTTTACATTTTGTTTACTTTACCACATGTTCTTGACGTACCCTCATCCATCTCCCCCCCGCCTCCCTCCATCCTGCGTTGTGATGCTTACACACTGGCCTTCCTCACTGGTGCCTCTTGTAGTGCTGAAGCCGCTCTTATTTTGCCTACATAAACTTCATGTCCAGTGTAGAGCTGAGGAATGCCATTGTAAAGGCGGAGAGTGAGAGTGACTCAGCCACTAATGCAGGTCGATGAGAGAGGTCTGTGTTTGCCTTCACTGGCAGCTGGGCCTTGACAGCCCTCAAGAAGAATTGCTCCATTTAAAGATTGCTTCAGAAAACACTCTACCTTGTCTTGGTCTTTGAGCGCAATGTATCCACCGCACGCCTGAAATGAATCTGAGCTTGTATGAAGGATGTCGATAGACATTCAAAGTAAACACTCCTTTGTTTGGGTTGTGCTCCAGAGCACAGTCAGCCGCTGCTAATGGATTTTCTCCCAGGCTTAATCCATGGCACAATTGAACTGATGTTTCTAGACCTACTGCCATCCATTTTGTTGGATTGGACACATTTTCAGTTTGGACTTAGCTTTTGCACAGAGCTGCAGTTTGAAAGATCATCTCCGTTATATAGTTTGACATACGGTGTTGGTGTTGTCATGGTGACATTCTTCCGGGTTGAGAGCAGCATCGCTGACCTCGGATCTTTAGCTGCAGTTATCCCTCCCTGACCCCGAGCCTCTGAGCACCAGGCTGGCTTCTATTACTCTCACTGACTGTTTCCTCAATGTTGATAAGAAAGACTATTTGTCTGCTCCGACTTGAGTAACCGAGCAGGTAATCAATACAAAACATTTTCCGTACAGAACAAGTTCATTAAACGTGGAGCTGACACCTGTTAGTGTTTGCTGTCAGCGGGGCGCCATCTATCCTGGCCTTATTGATAGGACATGGACCTTCATAGACCTTCTGAAACCAGGACTGCATGATCTGCAGACAGCATCTGATTTGATGTTAGAATTAGTGGACTGTACTTTATTTCTTGCGTCCTTGATGTGAGACAATGGAACAGATTAGTGCAAACATGAAAGAAAACGAAGGTTCGGCTGAATATACCGAGTTTAATGTGGATTTAAAAAGTCTAATATGTCCTTTGAACATTTTTTTTTCTTTTAGTAAAAAGGACTACCATGTCCCAAAACTTGAGAAACCTATGTGCATATTTAAATCAATCACAGCATCCTCGTTAATTCATCCTTATCTACCTTTTGAAAATCAGCTCCCATGTGTGCAAAATGAAACTATTGAACTTCAAACAAACCTCATGAATAATCCTGCTGAGCTTCTGTTTAAATTAGACCACTCTGATTGTTAGATGTATGGAGGCAAGTCAGGGTTCAGCCTTAAGAGTTCTGTGGAAAAAAAATCGCATACACACCACCTTGCTGATTGGTCACCTCTCAGTGAAGGCCTGCAGCAGTCACAGAGGGCATAGAAGTATTGTTTCTCATTATCTGACATTATAATGAGGAGTCCGCATTCAGGCTTTATACAGAAATTTCACAATCAAATATTATGCTCTCTTTTATTAATCAGGGAATAGTTCATACCGCGGCTAATATCGGTAATAATGATGTCCATTTAGCTAATAATAAACATATACACAACATTTACTTTGTAGATTACATTGTATCTTTGCCAGTGTTTTGGCCCCTCAGATCTGTGAGCTTGTATTGTAAACTGAGAATATCTCCTCAGTAATCCTGCCCCTCTCTGCCTGTCTGTGTGTTCCAGGGCAGAGGAGGTCGACGCCATCATGGCAAATCTTGAGAAAGCAAACCAGGTGAGTACAGCCTTCCTGTGTGCTCCTCTGATTGAGATGCTCCTTCGTTAAGGTAATCACTCCTGTAATCAAGCCTCGGCTTTAATTAGACACCCTCCGTCCTGTGCCCCCCCCCCCCCCCTATTCTACCTCCCCTCCCCTCCCCTGAGTGTGTGATTAGTGAGTGTAAACCTGAGCCCCCGTCGGTGGGCTCACTATGGCAGCATGGCTCCACTCAGCAGAGAACAGGAGACTGCCGTGTGCGATTGATGCAGGAGCTCCGATCGCTGGGGTTCTTAGTTATCTCATTGCCTTGATTGCTTCCTACCCCGGTGATACTTCTTTTCTTGTGCTTCTTTCGTCTCACCTCTGCTTTTCTCTCTCGCACTCTTTTTTTTTCTCACTCTGCTGCTCTCTGCCAGCAGCTCCTAGATAAATGTTCCTAAAATGAATCATTAATTAGCAGGCCGTGTGTGACAGAGCAGGTAAACAGTTTGGGGAATAAAGTGGGCTGACTAAACAGCCCCCTCAGCAGAATAAACTGGTGGCTGTACTTGGGCCTCTGCTTAGGTTTTCACTTGGCTCCACGTTTTTGAGCAAGGGCGCCTCCTTTGATTTATATATCTGTTCTCACCTTGATCATCTCATTAGCCAGTTGATGTGGCTCGTGTATGAACGCTGTGATACTGTGTCTGTGCTCAGAGAGCGGAAATGGCTCAGAGGGAAGTGGAGAGGCTAAAGGAGCAGTTAGCCAGTGGCCAGAGTGCTACCACAGGGAGCTGCAGTCCAGCAGAGGGCACTAGCAGGGTAAGAAATATATGTGAAATATTTCTTTTTGTTATGGTCTCATCAGGCAGAATAGGCATGTTGGTAACTATTTATTACAGGTTTCAAATCAAATTTAAAAAACATCTGTTTTTCAAAGTATGATTCTGTTAAACAAAAAACAAACAAAGATTTCAAATGAAGACTTTGCTAATACTTGTTGTAAAAAATACTTGACCTGAGCACCAGAACATGTTTTCGATAAAGAAGCTACTCACAATGCCAGATTGCTTTGAAGGGTGGAATCTATAGCTTTATTGTGAGCTTATTGACTTAATTAATTCAAACATGGGGTTAATTATTAACCCGTAATGTCACCACTGTAGATGTTATGATTCACTGGCTGCCATGTCTTTGTCTCGCTCCTCGTCAGGAGAAGAATGAGAAAGGCGACATGTTGCCCTCTCAGCTGGAGGCCGCCTTGCTCACTAAAGACCGCGAAATCCTCCGTCTCCTTGAAAACATTCAGCGGCTGCAGTTCACACTACAGGAAGTTCAAGAGACCTCAGCCAATCAGATCTTAGAGCTAGAACGCCAGCTGGCCTATAAGACAGAAGCTATTGAGGTGAGTAGCTCTGACACGTATGAAGTGATGCAACTTTTCTCTTATTTAATATCTTTGCTTTTCTGTTTCAGAGATTAGAAGCTAAACTGCAATCACAGATGGACTATGAAGAGATTAAAACTGAACTTAGGTGATTATTGGTGCCTTTAGAATGAATGTTTTCTGCTGTTAACATACAGTATATATAAATGCTTTTATCTGCATGTTTGCGTCTGTCTGTAGTATCCTGAAAGTGATGAAACTGGCTTCAGCAAATGGCAACTCATCCCAGGTATGATTTCTGTGTGTTTTTGATAAAGATAAAGTGTTCACACAGCAAACACATCTTCCTTTTACTAAAGTAGACCTTTGCTTTCTTCTTAATGTTCTCTTGGTGTCAGCGAAGAAAAACTACAGCAGTGCCATTGAATGCTTCAGTGATCCATCATCCATTATAAGGATATCGACAACCACTGTAATTGATTAATCGAAAATGAACTGCGTGTGTGTCTGTGTGTAGGATTCTGCCAAGGCTGCAGAGGCTCTCTTGCTGGATAAGGAGGCCTTTCTTCCCTCTCACAAGTACCTGGTGGATAAGGCTCGAATATTGCACAGCAATGGTAAAATGAATGTCTATAACTCACAGTTTAAATAGTTTTGCGCGCAAGGCTGTGCAGCTCTGAGAGGCAATGAGTTTTGTCATCCTCTAAAAACTGCCCATAGTTCACTGATTGCTTGGCACATACTAGTCAGACTCGGTCGATTTTGTAGTCAATTTTTTTTTTCCAGACTTAAATCTCTTAAATGCATAAACAGAGCCTACAAGATATAGTTTGGACTTGCAAAGCAAGAGCAGTTGAGTTCATTAAATGTTGCTAAATGCAGATATATGCATGCCATTCAAACTCTTCTGTTTCCAGATGATGACCATTCTGAGGATGCAGGTAGAGAGACGAACAGGCCGCCTGGTTCCCATTCATCTTCCTCTCAGGCAGACAGCCGTGCCTCACCTAGCCCCGGACCCCCCACCCTGGACGGCTCCTCCTCCAGCCATGATCTTCCCCGTCCTTTTTCCATCTCGCCTTGCTCCGGGGACCGACTGTCCGGAGACCACATCCTTCACAAGCAGCTCCTCTCTCCACATTTTAAAAAAGATGGCCTCATGGCTTTCCCCACCGCCCTCTATGCAGCCAAAGTTGCCCTCATGTCAGCCTCCCAAGGTACTGCAGGGGCGGGCAGTGTTGACGCCGGCATGCCCAGCGACCAGTCAGAAAGCGGCAGCTCGACTGCAGGAGACGAGGACCAACTGGATACTGCTGAGATCGCCTTCCAGGTGAAAGAACAGCTGCTGAAGCATAACATCGGCCAGCGTGTGTTTGGCCACTATGTGCTGGGCCTCTCCCAGGGATCAGTCAGTGAGATCCTGGCAAGGCCCAAACCGTGGAGGAAGCTGACTGTGAAAGGCAAAGAACCATTTATTAAGATGAAGCAGTTCCTCTCTGATGAACAGAACATCCTGGCACTTAGGACCATCCAGGTCCGCCAGAGAGGTATGTGAACAAGACAGATGACTCAGTTGAGGAGCATACAGTACACTATTACATACATTAGCCTAGCTTTTCTTTTTAAATGTAATTGGCTTGGGGGTAAAAAAAAAAAAGAAAAGAAGCAGCATAATTGGTTAAAACAAGTTAAAATAGTCCTCAATGTTTACATAGTTTACTGAATAAAAAAGTTAAAAAGTCCATTAACATTGTATGGAGCAACAATGTGCCAGTGTTTTTAGTGCACATATAATGATGGCATCTTTAGAGGCTTAGCTGTTGGACCTGTGTACATTTTAAAACCTTCTAATCTACTTGGACCTCATCCTTGACTTCCTCGCGGCTTCCTCTGCCATGTTTATAGTGTTACTTTTAAACTTTGTTTTCTCCCTAGATTCGCAGCTTTTGAAAGTTGAGCTTCCCGTATACTGCAACCTCAGACAGCACGCGCTCAAAGGCTGCCATTGATCTACCAGTCAAAAGCAAAGCCTTGGAACTGCTCTCTGATCAACCATCCCACTCACCCCCTCCTCTCTCCTCTCGCTCTCCCTCTATCTCTTTCTGTTACCCTCTGTGGCAGGGAGCATCACTCCACGCATCCGAACTCCTGAAACTGGGTCAGATGATGCCATTAGGAATATCCTGGAGCAGGCCAAGAAGGAGATCCAGTCCCAGAGGGGAGGTGAGGATGAAGCTGCTAAAGCTAAAGGCTATATCGGTTGATTTTTTTTCCTTTCTGATACAGATTTTTATCATTTTTTTGATCAGTAATACAAGAACAAAAAATGATTTCAGAGTGCACCAGTGTCAGTGTGCGGTTCTTTGTTGTTGTTTAGGTGATGGCAAGTCATCTCTAAACAGCTCATCAGGCAGAAGCAGTAATGGGCCGGGCAGCAGCTCTGATGAAACCATAAAGAACATCCTCGAACAGGCCAGGAGGGAGATGGAGG
Organism: Ambassis agassizii; assembly: GCA_036025115.1. NCBI lineage: Eukaryota > Metazoa > Chordata > Actinopteri > Ambassidae > Ambassis > Ambassis agassizii. The sequence goes on from JAVQJX010207178.1 coordinate 9,083, forward strand.
CCCAGCAGCACGCCCTGATTGAGATGGAGGTCTGTGGGAGGGCTTCTACTGCCAACTCAGGAGTTCAGGTGGAACGTCTTGGTCCCCCTGAGCGTTCCAGAGGCCCACCTTTACCTATTTCCATCAAACAGGAAGAAGGAGGCTGTGTTGCCGTGTGCATGGCCAGCTCCATCAGCAGCCCCCAGACGCCCCTCAGCGTCCTCTCCCCTGCTGCTTTTGTCCAGAACATCATCCGCAAAGTCAAATCAGAAATTGGTGAAGCTGGCACCTACTTCGATCAGCACTGGTCTCAGGAGCGGGGCGCAATGGGACTCGTTGGCATCAGTGGCTCACGGCCCTTTAATTCGGTTTCTCCTTCCTTGTCTTCCTCCTCCTCTGGGCCTTCAGCGTTGCTGCGGCCCTGGCCCCGTGTGGAGAACGGTGAAGGGCTCCCCAACAGCGAAGAGGCCTCTGCCGCAGAGGACGAGATGGGCCTGGGCCGGCCGGTGGAGGTGAAGGTGGAGTCGGACACCTCGGTGAGCGGTGAGTCCCCAGGACCTGGCCCGGGACGTCTTTCCTACTACCCAGCGTATATCCCACGTGCACTGAAGCCCACCGTGCCTCCACTGACGCCAGAGCAGTATGAGATGTACATGTACCGGGAGGTGGACACCATTGAGCTGACCAGGCAGGTGAAGGAGAAGCTGGCGAAGAATGGCATCTGTCAGAGGATCTTTGGTGAAAAGGTCAGATGTTGCTTTCATATTAATTCACATGCAGCCTGCAAATACTACAACCAGAGAATATCCCCACAATATTAAATGTTATGATGTATATGTTTTATATTAATACAAACGGTGTTAGATTATAACAATGAGCAAAGCTACAAAACAGATCATGTTCCTGTTCTCCATGGTTTCAGACAGTGAAATAAAAGGTAACCTAACACAAAACACATTTTAATTATTTCAGCAAACAAAGCAAAAACTCATCCATGTGAAAAAGTAATTGCCTCCTTTAAACCTAATAACAGCTCCCACAAATTTGGCAGCAATATCTGCAGCTCAAAGCCTCTTATAATTTGATCACAGAATTCCACAAAGAGAAGAAAGTTTAGCCAGCTCTTTGGAATTTTTTTTGGAATGGAGCTGTCCTGAACATCCCCACATATCACACATCTGATGCCATTGTTAGTCAGGAAAACCCTATTAAAGCAATTGTCAACAAGTTTATAAAGCTTTTTCTTCTCTCTTTTGAATCCTCTTTGTTCTTATCCACAAAATCAATGATTTGTTTAGTTTGTGAGAGCTGCCATATGTTCTCTTAAAGAACCCCTGGCAGGCGGGCTACAACTTTTTCCCATACCACAGTTATTCTTCATGTAGGCAGGTCTCACAGGTGGTGATTTGTAAATCTTTGTAAATGTCAACATGAATTTCCTCTGTGGCCCAGAGCTTTTGTGGTGATTTGTTGACTGTATTACTAAATCTAATGTACTGCAAGGACTCTTTCAAACAGCTTTCAGAGTTATAAGCATCCATTCTTTAAATCAATAAATCAGAATTTTAATTTCTTACCAAATCATGTGTTATCCTTATGCTATATTTGGAATCTTCACTGTGACAAACATGCAG
>JAVQJX010207229.1:0-12306 GCA_036025115.1 Ambassis agassizii
GTGTGTGTGTGTGTGTGTGTGTGTGTGTGTGTGTGTGTGTGTGTGTGTGTGTGTGTGTGTGTGTGTGTGTGTGTGTGTGTGTGTGTGTGTGTGTGTGTGTGAGAGAGAGAGAGAGAGGCTGATTTGAAATACCACGTTTCAAGCTCAGATGACAACTTGCTAAACATCAAGACTAAAGAATAAAATAACAAAAAGTCATGATGTGAATTTTTAAATTGGAGTCCTGAAGCCGCTGCAGTGCTGCTCACCCACGTGAATGTGAAAATGATCTGATCCAATAAAGACGCACCTCACTCCCTTTCTTACACTCATATGTGCCTCGTCACGTGTTTGTAAAGAGCCTCTTCAGCCTGTGAAGCCTACATTTATATTTCAAGGATTAGACGGGCACCGCACTGGCTCCAGTGTTTTCTGTGGGGTGAAACACTAAACCAATCCATTAGTAAATGAGTTCTCTGCGACACTGGTTCTTGGTGGTGCAGTTGTTGGTTTGAGCCATATAGATCACATTTCTTTATCGGCACCAGAGTCTGAAACTAAACTCCTCTTTCAATATGTCACATGGAGCGAGATGCGTTTTAACTGAAAACAATTTCACACAAAACGTTTTAGAGGAGGGTCCGCCTGCTTAAGGATTGTTATTGTGTGAAAAAGGTTCACAGAGTTTTAGAGAGCTTCTCTTTGTTTTATTCTGTTGTTGTAAATCATCATGTAAATTTCTATGGAAAAATAAATATAACACAGTAGGTGTATCTGGATGGATTAAAAACCTACTTGTAATGAAGCAGTGCTGCTGTCATCAGGCCGCAGGCTTATGTCACTGTTTTATTTTATTATTCCAGACAGAATGAAGCCGTTTTCCTTCACTCACCCTCTGCGTTTCAATTAGACTTTAGCTACACCGAATTCAACAGGATCGCTGAAAACACACATGAAATAATTTCCTTCAGATTGTTGTCAGATTTCCAAACAGCTGCCAGCAGCGTGAGGACGGCCCGCAGCTCCGGGAGCGATAATTAGACAGATAGCCGGTGTTTGGGTGTTACCCTTCAATAATCAGGCCAAACCCATTTCCCAGCTTTTTTCTGGGCTAAATATTATTAGTGTGTGTAGGTGAACAGTCTGAAAATGGAAGCCCCTGGTGTAAATGGTGAGCTCGGTGGACACACAGACTGGCTCTGTAGCTGCACTCCTGGCTGTGTAAAACCTCAGTGCTTCAGTAAATGAGCTGTCTGATGAGCGGCTCTCGGGTTTCTCTAATATCTCTACCACATTGCGCCGCGCCTCCTCCTTTAACCCGAGCAGCCCGGGGGGCGAGATTATTTCAAGATGTGGACTCTGCGCCTCCCCTCTGCCACGGCCGCTGCCGGCTCCTCATACCCCGAGCAGTAATGCAATACTTCGGTAGGCTATCAGGCGTTACTCGCTTCAGAACGGGACTCGCAGGGATTCTTTAGTCTTGTTACACACTTTCTCTCTCAAAGACGCATTTTTATAACCTTCAGACCCCCGTGCGGCCTCTGACGGCGCAGGGCGTCTAAAAACCGGACAATGTTTGATTTTTTAAGAAAATCTGTGAGGCTGCAAAACATTTTCATCCTAAAAAAAAAAAAGAAAATCATGGTTTTACATCCATAATCAAACTAAATCATCGCATTAAGTGTAAATCTGGATGTGTTGTCCGCGCACTTTGAACGTTTCCAGCTCAGAGTTGTAAAGTAGTAACATCTCCCACATGGACTTTGACATTTGGGAAAGAATAGGATGAAATATATCGGTGGCACTCCAGCCCAGTGTGAGAAAACGAGAGAAAGAAAAGTTTCATTTCAAAACACTAGAAAGCACTTCATAAAAATGTCATCATCAAACAGACTGCGCTTCCTATTGGAGAGTTTATTTTTTGAAAATATGGAGGAAAACTGAAACGACCACTGGTTCACTGAACAGATGGTTTTCACTCTATCTAAATCCAAAGTGCTATTTCAGCTGTATCGACTGGAACAAAGCCGATACTGTTTAAATTAAGTGAAAAATGTCAGATTTGGTCTCCAGGGGGTTTGAGCACGGAGGGTTCCTGAAGGGTGGACTCACGTTCAAAGGAAACCCAGCCATTAAAACATAAAAAAGGAGTTTATTATTCAAAGCATCAAAAGCACGTTTATTTATAAATTAAACTTTTTTTTTTAAAATTGCTTTTCATAAATAAATATTTTTGGCTCTTCAATGATTATCTTTAGCAACAAATGATAAATATAACCAATTCTTTGTTATTGTATCAGAGATCCTGCTTAATTCAACAAGTCCTAAATGTGTCTTTAATTAAAACTTGAAGAGGTTTATTCTGTGAGGTGCACGGCAGTGAAAAAAAACAGCTCCTTCTCCCAAAACAAAACACAACTGTTGACATGAGTGAGTTAAATGAAATTGGAGCTGCAATTATCAGCTTAACAGAGTTTCCTGTCATGTTGGAAAATTAGACCTGGTACAAGTGCACTGGGGTTAGCCCCCCCATCAAAATCATTACGCATTTCCTCAGAGGACTACCTCCACAAATATGCAATTACGGCCTCAGCTTTTACAGTGCTCTGCTCCATAAACACACCCCGAGCGTGTAGATGAGCGCATTTGTTTTAGAGAAACTCGTCCCTTTTTTTTCTGGCTCCGAGGGATCGTGTAAATAAACAAACGACGCAGGCTGACAAATACATACACAAACAAACACTACCATGTGTGCCTTCTGGCAGGGAGGGGGCGCCATGACAATGCTATCACACAAGTCAAAATATAACTCCTGAGAGGATGAGTTGTTGTTTGTGTTGTAGAAGTTGTACAGCAGCAGGTGTGTGCGTGTGTGCGTGTGTGTGTGTCCTTTTGCTCTGCTCCTGTTACAAAGTGGTGTTTTTCTCTTTGGAAAATACCTTTGACCACTGTGGTGTAGACATGAGGCTGCCTCCCAGCTGCCGCCTCTGTGTGTGTATGTGAAAGCATCACACTTCAACACACACACACACACATGCACACTTAAAACTGTCCTCATGACTTATGTTTTCTGTCCTTGTAGTGCAGAACAAACCTATGAATCATGCTGGTTGCATCTTCTTCTTGCCACACTGGATGATACAGCAGACGTCCTCTGCCAAGCAGCGACTGAGGTGAAATGAAACTCTACGAGGACGTTATTTCCCCTGTAGACCTCATGTAAACACCACCTCTTATTTTCCATAACACAGTCAGAGCCAATAGATTCTGTTTCTGGGCCGAGCTTGGTCAGTAGTGGTGGGTCTGTGTGAGCAGGCTGGTACCCGCTGACCTCTGCCCTCTCATTAGTGGGACGTGGAGCACCGAAGTACCATGCTCCTCAGGTCATGTTACATATGGCTTGCAGTCTGCTGCGCCGCATTAAATGTCAGCTTTGAAACCATCTGAAAGATCAGAGGTCAGTGTTTTTAATAAGGCCAGAGTTCTGGGGGAGTTCCCTCTTTTTTGTTCACACATCCAAGTTGTGTGTTTGTGGATAAAATGATTCACTTTGGATATGGGGATGTTTGTGAACATCATGCTCTGGATATCCTCATGAAAAATGTACAAGCACAAGATCTTTGTGGCTTCTTTTCTGACTAATTCATAGGCACAATACACAAAGGCGGAATTTGAAGTTCTTGTTTGCTGCCCCCTCCCCGTGAGACCTACAGACCGTGGGCTCCTGCTGCAAATGGGATATTGTTCTGGGCTCCAACAAAGCTGTTTTCACCCTCTTCAATATTACAGGAGGAGTTACCTGATACCTAACAATCAGCTAATCCACTGCCCATGGCGACGAGGTCACCTGTGCACAGGTAACTTTATCCCAGTTGCCTGCCTCTCCCTCCCTTTCCCGTTAGTCTCTACCATTTTTTCTCCTTCCCCCCTCTGTGCCTCAACAGTGAGCACAGACAAACAGCCTCTGTTTATTTAGGTCATCACTTAGATCATATATAACTTCTGTAGCCAGGATCCACCGAACTCCCATAATCCACCACAGACACGCTGTGAATAAAATAAAATCCCCACGCTGTTCATCCATTTGTCGTCATGTTATCTCTGTGCTGGTTTGGTCAGGCGCCCACTGAAGGAAACAAGTATTCATGGTGGAAATTCATGAATTCACAGAGAATCCCCTTCAAGCCGTGGGGCTCTCTGTGGATAGAGAATCAGTATCTGTGAGTGACAGCGCCTCAGATTCATTCTCCCACATGTTGAAGTCAGGGGGGGGGCTTGGCCTTGGTTCTGGGATTGGACTGAGCTGTGGGGAACAGCAGACCCCCCACCCAAAAGGAGCTTTACCTCTGGAAATCTCATTGCTGTTTATTTGAATTACAGGGACTGAGATGAGAAAAGGAGGCCTAATGAACTCCAGGTTGCCAGGCATGTGCAAACGATCACTGCAGGTTTGCAGAGAGCTGCACTTGGCTCACAGCGTGCCCACCCCGCCTCCCCTCTGTCCTCAGTTTGGACACATTGGACTCTTTAACGCTGGGAAGACGCTTGCTTACTTTTTGTCCGTCATAAACTTCGATTCATCATCTTCAGCTAAAGTTTGGCAATTTAAGAAAAGTCGGTTTTATGTTTTTATAAATATAAACTTTTATTGCAGTACGGAGATTTAGAAAAATACATTCACATAATTTCAGATAACAAACATATAATTCAAACTAAGATTTAAAAAAAACAACAACAACAAAAAAAAGAGATTTACTATCTGCCCACAGCTTTTGGTTTATGACATTAAAGCACTGAGGACACTTTCACTAGAGTCTTCCTCATGGATATGTGTCACGCTGATAAATGTGTGTGGTGTGTGTAAGTTGGCTATGTGCTTGTGTGCTATTATGGTCATGTATGACAGCAAGAAGTCTCCCGTCAGACGCTCTTGACAAATGGGCGCCACACTCTTTTGCCTTAACTGACAACCAACAAATGTGCCGGTGTTGGTGGTAAATCTCTGAGCCTGCTCACCAACACAAGCGCTACAACTGAGTTTATTTTCAATTCACAAAAACAAAAGTAAAAGGCACTAGTGTCCAAAATATTACGATGCCATGCAAAGAGAAATTATTACAGTCCCTCTGAGTTTAAGGACAGGACTATAAAAAATGATTTGTCCTCTCAGTGACATCTGTCTCTTCCTTTTAAAAGCACACACACTGCAGCTGTTTGCATCTGCTTGATAGAAAAATATCACCGATAGACAAAATGACACATGATATATTACAGCATCTATTTAACATACAATGAGTCGCAGCATTATAAACAAAAGGATGAACAACAACATGACCTTTTTGATCATCATTCATAGTTTGGGTCATTCGGCTTCATAATGAAACTTGAAATAGGAGTCATTGCTGTGATAGTGTGCATTTGTTGAGGTGTGTCACGTGTGACAAAACCCAAACACAAAGGCTGTTTGAAATGTGTTCATTGTAATGTCATTGTGGTAGTGCAAATACCAAAGAGACAAATGCCATTGTGTAATTAAAGAAAGAAGCAGAAAGGCACATTCATCTGAACTCTTTTCCCACGTTTAACACTCCTATTTCACTTGGTGTGATATAAAGCACAAAAACAGGTTTCGCGGTGACTTGTGAGGGATTTATCGAATTTAAAGTGCTTACTGAAGGACACTTTTTCCTACATCAGCAGCGTTGTGTGTGTAATGACCTATTCTCTGTACTTGTGTGCAGTCCTTCACTAAAGCCGTCGCTGTTTAACTGACCATTTTCATACAGACTGTCTTCCCTCCCCCTCAGGATGACCTTTTTGGTTTGACCCAGATGACGCATTTAGTTTGGAGGAACATCCTAGTCACATGACTCGAGGCATTCCAGCACCTGCTTCTGCAGATCAAATCCACTCAACAGGAAGTAGCAGGTGTTGTCTATAAAAATGCACATTTAAACATGGCTCAAACACATACAGCAACTTCTGTTAACACATAACAGTGGTGATATTTCGTCGTATGAACAGGGCTTTTAAAACATGTCAGGCTTTTTTTTTATTTTTATGATAAACTGATAAAGCCCACCCATGGGGCTTCCCTCTGACTTGAGTGCATTGTAAAAGTAAAATGAACGCAAATAATTTAACATTAAAAGGAAATGAATGGTTTAAAAAAAAAAAAAAAAAAACACACACACACACACACACCAAAGTAAAAAGATTCACCATATCTCGGCTCGGGCAGACATGAGTGCTTCTGTGAGGAGCGCGTTTTCAAGGTTAAAGGTCAGCCATGTCCTCATCCATCTGCACTGTCTGTAATTTGGCTAGATCCTTGCCCTCTGCTGCCTCCATCTCCCCACACATTGCCCGCACCATTTCATTCATGCCTCCTGAACCCGAGCCGTCCACCTTGTTCTCTGAAATATTCATGTAGTTGTTGTTCATGCCGGGGCCCATCAGGTGTGAGGATGGAGGCCCTCGGACCTCGTGGCCCCCAAGGTACTCTGTGGGCTGGAGGTGATGGTTACTTGGGTCTGTTTGAGCCATCAGAGGCGTGCTGACAGTGAGGGTGGTGTAGACCTCAGGCTCGGGGCTGGACGAGCTGACGGCGGTGACCTCGGTGGTTGAGGCGGGGCCTTGGCTGGAGGTAATCTCTTCTGAGTTGGGGGTGGTATAGCTGATTTGTCCGCTGGGATCCAGGTGGAGCCCGTGGTGATATGAGGAGTACATGCCTCCCTCAAGAGGCTCCTTCTTGATGGACGGCTGGCTGGCGTTGCTCATGCTGTAGAGAATCGTACTGTGGTGCAGAGATGTCATGGTCAGCTTGTCTTGCTGCTGGAATGAGTCATCACTGGAAGAGGTCACTGCTACATTATTCAGAGTCATGGTACCTGGGGTGAAACAACAAGAGATCAATACATATAGTGTGTCTACCTTGGGTTTGACTACAGTAGATCCCATTCCCATTGCTGGATTCCCCTTTTTCCTTCTCACAGTGTTATGTGCTTTATACAGCAGGCCTTGGCCTCTAAATTGCTGTTATGTGTCTCACACACTTTCTGCTCTTTAAGCTCGACCCCACAGTACCCCAGAGAACCAATGCAATAGTCTGCCAGGACTCAACATCAAGCTGCAATTTTCCTGTTTTTTTCATGTTATTCATTCTGGTGTAGAATCTCTGCTTTATGTCAGACTAAGTGCTGTAATGACTTATTCCCTGTTAGTGCGTTTCAAGGCCTCTGATTGTCTGAAACGTATTTCCCCTCCTTGCTTTGGAGATCAAGAGCATAATGATGATGAGTGATGCCGACTTCAGGACTTGTTTTTATTCATCTCTGGGGTTTTAAGAGGACCACCACTTCTAAATATGTGTGCGTGCGCGTGCATGTCGCTCCGCCTTCCCTGTTTCTTCTGCTCTGTGTTATGTGTAGTATCAGCCCCTTGGGCTATGGCCCAAATGAGAGACAGGCCAATAAAGCAGCTTAGATATATTGGGTGGCATAGTAGAGACCTGTTGACAAACCACCAGAGACGTGCAGTATTGCACTGAAACATTTAAAGAAGGCAAAGGGCACCACTGACCTGTTATCAAGTGAGGAGAACTATTTAAAGTCCAATCAGCAATATGAGACCACAGATTAAATTCAGATTTTTGTACATCTTGAAGGGCTTCAAAAAACTGCAAAAATATATCAAATTTAACTAACTTTTAAAGTTTAAGTAACTCCTTTACCAGACATCCTGTATTCTTAACTATGAAATAAATACACCAATAATTTGAATGTATATATATATTCTATATGTTTAAGTTAGCATGATGTGACTTTTTGAAGGTAAACACGTCAGTGTGATTAATGTTGAACAACAAATCATTTCCTGAACTAACCTTGTTGTGTAATTGTTGAGGAAGAAGAGGCAGAGGAAAGCTGCAGGGGAGGAAGACCTACGTCGCTGTTGAGTAATGAGCTGCCATCGCTGTCAGAGACTCCACTCGGTACCTGAACCAGACTGTACCCACCCAGCTGCAGAGCACCGGATGGGGAGCTGAATGTTAGCACGGAGGAGCCTCCATTTTGGGCAGCCATGGTGTGAACCCCTTCCAGCTTCACCTCTGCCCCATTCACACAGCCAGAGTAGGAGGTGTACTGCAGTGTGGACTCCTCAGCACTACTCAGTTCTTTGTCCTGTCCTGTCTGCATCTGCATGTCCACACCAGAGCCCCCCAACAGCACCCCGCCAGATGGCCTCAATGGATTGAACGCCAAGGGCTGGATGCCCAAATTGAGCCCATTGAAGAGGATGTTTCCAGGTGAGTGCAGGTAAGACGAGCCACCATTGTGAAACACGGTGGAGGATGTGTTACTGGTTACTAGACTTCCATTGTAGAGGCCACCACTGCTGGAACCAGGGGGCATCTTGATGTCCCCAATCTGTTGGATGACCACTCCACTGTCCAGAGGTCCTGTTTGAATGGGAAGGCTCCCGTGGGTTATCACCCCGTCTGAAGAATTGGAGAGGGGACGAGGAGACAGCTCCTCCTGGCCTTTACTAGACTCATCCTCTGTGCTGTGGTTGCCATCAGATTCACTGAAAAAGACAGATGATATGTCACAAAAGAAAGGAAAACAAAATCTTGTTACAAATTAAACTAAAAAAGGCAATGATTTGAAAATATGCATGTATTTGATATGAAAGACTTCATTGTTGGAAGAAAAAAAAAGCGTTTTTATAGAATATTTGTATTTAAATTCACCTTTCAGACTGCCAGTAAGAGAGCAGGCAGGGTCCCATTTGTTGCTGTTATTACACAGCTTTAAAGAGCAGGCTGTGTTTGAATGTGTAGCCCTCTTACCTCATGGAGAGCAGCACTGACAACAACCAATCAACGTCAACAACCGTGCAACCATTTGGCAGCAATAAATTCTGGTGTGACAAAATGCCAGCACTGGTGGCGTGACAGAACAAATGGCCTCCAGTATTTATCTAGTTTTCTCCCCATAATTTAAAATGTTAAATTAATTCCCTATTTTTTAGTTGTCAAAACCTCAAACGCTATGGACGTAGCAACTATATTTTATTTATAATGCTCCCTTTTAGAGACTGATTAAAACAGCTGCAACAAATCCCCCTATCCCACGCGCGCGCGCGCACACACACACACACACACACACACACACACACACACTCTCACGAACCCCCCACTTCCAGGAAAATATAAAAGGACAACTGAAATGGAAGACAAGTTTTGGTCTACAAATCCATGTGTAATAAACGTGTGTGTGTGTGTGTGTGTGTGTGTGTGTGTGCGCTCGCGCGCTTGAGAGACAGAGGGGTCACCTCCACCAGGTGCGCGTCATCTTTGTTCACACAGAGGGAAACATGAAAGAAGAGCCTTCACATTTCAACCTTTAGCGCAGGATTATGAAATGAGGCGCAGGAGCTGAGAGAAAAAAATAATCATAGGAAATGATTTATGAGCCAGTGTGTACAAACACAGAGGGGCTGCTCCAAATAGATAAAAATGAATGAAAATAACCGTTTGAATGGAAAAAGGCACACACCTGACAATCAGCTCATTGGAGTGTGTTATTTTGTTGCTTATGGTTTCCATGCCTCTTAGCACCAACACACTTGAAACCGGATCTGAATGGCTACAGCTTCATATTTCAAAACATTAAGAGCGTGCCCCAAACGGTTTTTACAAATACTTTTTATTGTTTTAATTATGATCAGTTAATGATCCATTTTGGCAAGTTTTACAAGTGACTTAACGGGAGATTATGAAATATCCTGTCAGTCACAGAATTGAGTACGAATGAGTTCAAGCTGCAGCGCCCTTCCATTAAAAAAAAAGAAACTTTCAAATGCTCTGTTAAAGTTAGACTAATGCGTCTTTACGCACAGAAGACCGAGAGAATGTTTCTTATGATCTGATTCATAAAAGATCTGTGACTGAGAAAAGTCTGCTTCGTGTGGCCTTTTTTTGTCTCACCTTTTTGATTGTGCTTCCGACGGGTTTCTGTCTCTCTGTCTCCTGTTTTTGAACCAGTTGCTGACCTGGGTCAAGGAGAGTCCCGTAATCTTGGCGAGATTTCTTTTCTCAGCTGGAGAGGGGTACCTATTCTGATTATACAGATCCTTTAGTGCGTTTCGCGACCTCTCCTTGAAACAATAAACAGTCTCCTCGCCGTCCCAGATAGTCCTGGGGAGAGGGTACTTTCTCCGGATCCGATACTTGTCCACGGCACCCAGAGGTCTCCCTCGCGCCTTCTCCGCCTCGGTATACCGGGCCTTGTACCATAGATCTTGCAGAAAGGTGTGGTTGGACGGACTAAAACTGTGGTTCTCCAGTATACTGTACATCTCCTGGTATCGAGCCTGGTGGAAAGCAACGAGGGCTTGAGCTTTTAGGATGCTTTCGTTGCCGCGTAGCAGGTCACTCTGTGGCAGGGACCACAGGAACCTGGCCAGCCGGTCCACATTGCCTCCCTGCTGCAATGCCTCGCAGACACACGCCACTTGCTCCGGGGAGAAAGCCAGAGAGGAAGCGGCGCTCACCAACAGCTCCGCGCGCACCGCGTCAGTGTTGGGAGTCGTGCGCTCCATGGACAACTCCGCCGCGTCCAGCGCCACAAGCTTGATGCACTCCCGCGTATCCACCTCCTTCACATTTTCTCTCTTGATGTCATTTGCTGTTGTGACTTCTCCGGCAGAAGAAGAAGACATTTTTTGTTCAATCCTTCCCTGGTAAAGTCACTCCTCCCAGCTCGATCAGGTTACCTCCTCGCCATGCGAATGCGATCGGATATCTGACAGCAGCTGTAAGTAGATATCTCTCTCCCCTTTTCCTTCCAACGTGACTTTTACTCTGCGGGGACTGGAGCTGGAGGGAGACACACTAGGGTCTATCTGCAAGAGAGCCACGCTATTGGCCGCCGAGGGCACCATAAGGGAGGAGCAAGCTGGAGAATGTTTGGTTTTCAGCTGTCAGTCATATAACTTCCAGTATATTCCCGTAGCTCACCTGTGCAAGGTGAGTGCTTTTGGGTTCGTGGGAACGGCATATCCCATGTCAGGAGCTACTGAGACTGCTAATGTGCATAAAAGTATTTTATTCCTTATCGATTAGTGGAAATCCATGAGGAAAATTATCCTGGGAATATTGTCATTCATTGTGTCTATCTGGATCAGCCGAAATAATAACAACAAATAAAATCTTTTTCATTTTCTGAATTAAACAACAACGAAACAACTGGAGAAATGATCAGACTCCATTCGTATCCCAAAAGGGCAACAAGCTCAAATGTTGTTGTTGTTTTTCAAATATCATATAATGTGCTGATTGACAACACATCACATAGATGGTTGCTTAACTGTGCTAAAATAGTCTGGCACTGTAGCTCTCTTTTAAAGTATAACCTCTGAACAGAATGGCTTTGAAATGATTCAACTAAAAATCAGTGCAGTTTTCATCACAGACGCAATAAACGTCTTCTTTATTATACATTTGAAATAGCACACACACACACACACACAGTTGGTATTCAGACTGAAACTTTATGATGTCAGAACAACATCTGGGTTGATTTTTGGTTTTAATTATGTTTCAGTTCAGGCTTAGATCATGGAGTATATAGGAGCACAGTGAACCTAATCAAAAACAGCTATTTCATGCACTCCCATAAGTACAAATTCTATGTGAAAATAAACTACTCAGCTTTTTGTTTTATTTTAACCTCAGACTCCCCAGGGACTCCTGTGTGTGCCTGCACCACAGTGTGACCAGCACTGCTCTAGTAGAAGTCGGCACTACATAGGAACCACTCTTATTAGCAGCGTTTCCCGTCGGACCGCACTATGTGTAACGCAGCAGTTCACCGCTTAGAAAGTGACAGTTTAGCTGCGAGTTGTTGATGTTTTTTTTCTAAAGTGTGTTATTTTGTGTGGCAGTGACAGAAATGGACGACCAGGGGTGTCCGAGATGCAAAACAACCAAATACAGGAATCCATCGCTGAAGTTGATGGTGAACGTCTGTGGACACACGCTGTGAGTATTTACATCTGCAGATAAAGAGAGGAGTGCAGCTAATTTTCTAAACAGCACGACGTCTTTGCTGCAAGTTGTTACAAAACTACACAACCACACACACCAGCATAGGAAACAGCAGCGGCCGAATATAATTGAAAACTTTTTCCACACATATTAAGCATTGTATCTCGCACCAAATGGCTTTGAATATACACAAGGCAAGCAACATATTTTCTTCATGCTACATGAGCTAGCAGCTAAAACTGTGTTCATGTTGTATGAAAGATAATCAAAAATAT
>JAVQJX010207357.1:0-11818 GCA_036025115.1 Ambassis agassizii
AGTCTGTCTTAATTCAATTATGAGCTGTGCACGTGATTTGGTACTTGCCCTGTGCATGTTTTTAGGGCCACAAAAAAAAATCTTGCTTAGGGCCACCAAAGTCCTAGGGCCGGCCCTGCTCCTGCTCCTTTTCTGTCCACTCAGGTCACAAACATAATCCTTTTTCAGTGTCTATTCCTTCTAAAAATGGATCAGACCACACACATAAACCAAAAAACAAAGAGTGACCGCGACCACACAGACAAAAATTATGCGTACAGAGAAACAAAAGCAAACTGATATGGAATTCAACATAACATAGAGAAATTATAATCTAATCTAATCTAACCCAGTGTTACCATGGAACAGCCACTATAAGCACGTATTCTAAAAACAATACTTTTAGCATTGTATCTGTTAGGTGTAATCAATTCATGCTGTTTTAAAATGCCTTCTGAAACACTGTAGTGGGCATGTAAAAAATCCACAGGTTTATCATATCACATCATATCACCCTGCAGTACTCAGTTTTGACCTACACCCCTGTGGACACATTTGCATATATGTATATATATGGATATATGAACTCACTGTAATTTATGTCTAATATTTTGGCACAAAAAGAACGGGAAAAGTTTTGAAGGAACACTCCAAAATGCTCATCACAAATCACACCCCTGGTAATTAATGCTTTCCCTAAAAATAAAACAACATTAGCCTCCTGCTCTGCACCCCTCGCCAGGCAACAGCTGGGCAGCAAGGACTCAGTGACTTCGCCGCTATCTTGGCACGGCACATGCAGGGGCATGGTGTGTCTGCCAGATTGATGCGCCGTTCTCCTCGCTCCGTTTGGCAGCGTCGTCACATCTAATGACCACAGATGAAGACCCTCTGCTCTGTCCTCCTCCTCCCTCCTCTCCCGTCCCTGCCTCTGCAGGCCATTGGGTCCACACAGGGACCTGAAGGCCTACTCTCATTTACAGAGCAGTCACCTAGACCCTTCCTGGCCCTCCCTGCTGTCCTTCAGAAGGACAGCTGGGTGTCCAGAGGAGCTGACTCCAACAGATGGATTATGGAGATCAAGCTTCGTGTGCACTTGGTAATTAAATCTAACGGTCTGACCGTGGCTCAGAGCCCTGGACCTTCTGTCCAGGTTGTGCTCCCTTACCTCTCATGAACTGGTCGCCTGCCCGGACATGTTGTTTTAATTGGTGCTGGAGCTTCACTGGTCAGCTGCAGGACAGTTAAGGAGACGGAGCCCAGAGATGTGACCCTTAAACCTGATTAGACCTGGATTAATGTTACCATTGGACATCCGGGGTCTTGTATTCATTTTGCAGATTTTAATCTCAATCCTGCTTTGTCTGCTTTTTGTAAGGTGACAACTCTGTTGACTATAATCAGTTGTGCTGCAGCATTTGATAATATTTAATAACAAACTGAGTGACACATTTTCTTTCCTTTTTATGAAAAATGAAAGAAAATGTGTTTTCTGGCTTTTGAGGATTTTAATATTTGTTTGTGCTTTGATAAAATCAAAAAATAATAGTAAAAATAAAACGATCTTGGCCTTGTTTAGCTGTATCTGGGTCAGCATTGAATTTCATTATCCCATGTGAGTGCTGTTCAGGAAACACAGGGGCTGGGCTTTGATTCATTAATTAAACACTCCCTGCATAATATGAGTCTCATGCGAGCAGGGCTTTTAGGTGACTGTGCCATCCTCTCTCTCTGTCTCTGCAGGTAACCCACTGCTTCTCAACTCCTCCATGCAGCCCGACCTAACAGTGGGACGGACGTACAGCACGCCCCTCTGTTTCCAGGATAGCACAGATAAAGAACTATTTGACCCACTGCCGGACATCAAGGTCAAAGTTCAGAGCTCCTTCATGGTGTCGCTGGGTGTGTCCGAGCAGGCGGAGTTCCACGCCAAAGCTCCAGCTGAGACGTTCCCGAGAGACATGAGCCGGGATTACTGCAGCACGGTGGACAGGAGGAAGAAGGGCCTGCTCACGCTCAACGGGCAATTCCACACTGGCAACGAGCAGCTGAGGACCACAGGCGTATTCGGCCATCCCGGAGGGCGACTGGTGGTGCCAAACACAGGTGAGCTTTACAGGAAGTAGAGAACAGCACAGTTTTTTGATAATGTGTGCAACTTACAAACAATGCACCTGGTTTCCATACTGTAAGCGCTCACTGTGGTAGCCATCATAATCCAGTGCTGTTTAGCATTGGGTGCAGCCAAGTTTTTGTTGGATGCTATGTTGCTTGTTGTTGTCGGATCTGCTGTGTGTGCATCACAAAAGCACAGCTCCATTAGAGCTAAAAACAAACCACTCTACCTAAAAACAGGTCCAGATATCTGACTGAAACCGTATCAAGAGTATACAAACTGACTAGACTTAGAACTTCTTAAAAGTGCTGAATTGTGTGCTGCCAAAGAAACAGTGTAGTAGCTCATAGTATCTAACACAAAGGGAATAAAAGATGAGATCTGTCTGTCAGGTCTGTCAAGGCTTTATCATCTCTCCTGACAGTGAAAGCCGTGTTGTCAAGGCATAACTGTACACAGGGTGTAGCAAGCCTTCAGGTGATCTAACTCGATCTAACTTTTAGCTTCAGCCCCACTCTATGCAGTATCAGTCCAATACGGAAGGGATAATAAGTTAAGAGCCAGTCAATTGAGTGCTTTTAAATTCACTATGATAATCAGATCACTCCACCTTATACTTAGGAGACAGCTACTTACTGGAGACATAAATGAGTTATGTTTCAAATCTGAAAAGTGGGTCAGTTCTTCTGCAGCATTCGCTTATGCACAGGTTCCCACCACAGCATTTTAGTTGAATTTCAGGGTTTAAGTCTGAACTTTAACCCTTGTTGATTTGCCGCTGTGCTGTGCTTGACAGTGTGTGTATAAGGTGTTTCTGCTGAAATGCAGTGTTTGGTTTTCAGCAGACATGGTGATGAGTATTCAAACCAAACAAGTCCACTTTGATCTCATACGTCCATAGGACATTGTTCCACAAGTGTAATAAAAATTTGACCCAGAGTCTCCATTTCTTATCTCAACCAAACCAAACCAAAATACTGCTGGATGATCACACACAGACATACACCTCAAACCACTGTGACGTTCCTCGTTCCTCCACATTGTCGTAGGCTCATGCAAACACGAGCCCACTGTCATCAACACAAATGGAGCAACTGCAGTCTGCACAGACCACTTGCAGATGTCACAAAGTCAACAGTGGCATTCATGGCACTTTTCTGTTATCCTCACGTATGTGGCAGAGAGAGGCAGAGTGAAATCAACCTCCTGCGGCCATCTTTCAGGCTCAGGGTCTGAGTGGAGTCATCGTCGTCATTGTAAAGAGTAGCACTCACACCGCCCGTCTGCAGGGACAGCTATTCATTAGACTGAATAGCCAGGCATACGCAGCACTTCACTGCAGATTACTAAGCTTTCTGGTCACCTTAGTGATATGGCATCAAAACAGCAACGTTCCTTACATCTGCAGTGATACTAGGAGTGAAATCACCAAACAACTCTGCACAGCTTTCAGCATTTAATTAAAATTGAATAAAAAAAAATCTTTTGTTTTGTTACATCATCTGCCTCAAAGTGCTGGTGTCAGAATCCCCAGACATCCCTCTTAGCCTGTTGTGCCAGATGCTTTGGTTCAGACTTATCTCAGACATTTAGAATGAATCAGCCATCATTCAGTCCCAGCATCAGATGAATGGATAGCTTAAGAGGAAACACAGTGAAGCGAGAATACCACTCCAGAACCCACCCACCCCAATTGGGAGGCTTCCATAGTTGTACTGCTGAACCACCTCAAACTTATTTAAAACGATGAACCAGGTGTAAATAGAAACCCTTTGACATAATCGAAAGACAACCTGGGAAACCTGAATGTCTTCACATGGAAGTTTCACCCCCTCCCATTTATCATTTCCTACCCATGACCTGGTGCTGGATAAGCCCTCGCAGAAGGCTTTTTCCTTGGATACCTTCTCAAGGAATCATGATCTTTGGCTCTCAAGTTTAATTTTCATCCCATTTTCTTGTTTAGCTCTAATCCACAAAATAAACATGGTCTGTCCTGGTTCTGACCCAGATCCCCCAAAGATGGACAGCCCAGAGGTGAACACCTTCGGCAAACTTGATCCGGACCACTAAAGGGCCGTCATTCATTGCGGGTATCTGGGTTTGCTATGTGGGAAGTTGCTACTTGGTTAGGTTGTCATAGACAGTGTCACCTCTTCTACAATCATATTGACCATGTTAAAAACTGGTCCCTGATACCCCTGGTATTAAAATTTAACCAAGCATCCACATACTGTATAACAACTTCAACAAGGCTACACTGATTGAGCTCCCATCCAGCACAAGATTACTGTTGTACTCACAAAGTTGTGTCGGGTAATTAAGCATCAAAACCGCTGGTCCCTTTCTGACAAAAGAAATGGAATTCAGTGCATCAATTGCCTTGAGTCTACACAAAATGTTAGAGCATCTACGCAAGAAATGTGGTCGTGCTTGACTTTTTCTCTTCACATCATTCTTTCCTTTTCTGGTACCAACCGAGGCAGTTACACTGAATGTTTATTTAATGAAAACAGAAGAGTTAGAATGCACATTTCAAACATGGCCGTGTTGTTACAAAATATTCACTTTCCATAGAACTGCCAAAACCCTTCTTTATCTGACATCTCCCTCTCTGCTCCTCTGAACCTTTTATTTGTGCAGCAGGGCCTTTATATGCTCTTTGCACTTCAGTGTGAACGCTTTGCTATTCATACAGCAGTAGATGAATAGTATCAGGCAGCAGTGGAGAGGGAGCGCTGATCTGTTGACATGCTGGGAAAAAAACCCTCCATTCGCTTCTTCAGAGATGTTGTATAATGAGAGATTTGATAAATGTAGCAGGAACAGAAAGACTCTTTTAAAACTTTTCATCCATCATAATAACAAAAAGTAAAACAATGTGGTGCACCAGTGTTGACATCATTTGAATATGTTCATGTCAGATCTTTTAGTTAGGTCTGGATTACCAAGGTATCCAAACAAAGCAGTGTGTGGTAAAATCAACTCTCAAAAGGTTTAGTCATACTGTATGAACATTTGAAATTCTCTTTTAAAGAAAACCTTAACTCCCCCATCAGCCAGTAAGAATTGAAAGCAGGGTGTTGGAACTTCTAACATCTTTAAAGGAGCTCAAACAAGCCCTGTAGTTTTTATCTCTCAGACAATACAAACTCTTGATTCAACAGCTTGTAGTTCAACTTGAATATAGTGGAGCCTCTGAGTCCCAATTCAGGAGCTGCATCCTTTGAAGCATATAGTCTACAGAGGTGTGTGCCTCACAGGCTGCACATGTAGACGTCAAAGGTTAAACAGGATGGTATAGTCTGTAAAAACTGTTGGTATAGTTTGCTTTTTTTTCATGTAAAAAGATTTCAACCTGATCCGCAGTTTGTTACCAGGAAAAGAAAGACGTATCTGTCAGCCGTAAAACAACATTGAAAAAAGGAACATCCTTGCTGCACCTCTGTGACTCTCAGAATGCTTCCTTCAGAGGAACTGATACAGAGCTAAACAGCCTTAAAAAATAGTCTTTATGGTTCTTTCGATTCAACATTGTTGGTTCTTAAAGTGAGGCACTGATGGGTTTATTTTAACATCTATCTTTAAAGGGCTCTTTGCAGCTAGATGACTAATATCTTTCACTTTTTTGTAATTGCATTTCTACTAAATATATAGTATATATATAATTATTTCATTTAGAATCTGCCTCACTGTCTTCCTTCAATACGCTGAAGCTCTGTATCCTCGTAACCTCAGCGTGTACGACATGCTGTAAGCCCTTATTTCGCCCTCCGCTGTCAGCCTGCTGGAGTTGTAGCTGTTGACACATTTGTGTGTGTTTTCCAGGGGTCAGCCTGCTGGTGCCTCATGGAGCCGTGGCTGAAAATATGTCCTGGGAGATGTACATGGTGATCAATCAGGGAGAAGCAAGGTGAGGCCGGAGTTTACCCAAATATCATTTCAAGCATCTATCTGTCTGTCAGTGTGTCTCTATCTCATCATCCATCTGCCCTGACTCTGCCTCCTCTGTCCTCACTGTCCTGCTTCTCTGTAATTATTGAGGTCTTCTGTCTCTCTGCAGTGTTTAGTCAGTGGTGCTGTCTCTTCTCAGCACAGCTGTCTAACTAAAGCAGATTTTGCAGCTTAATGCGCTCTATCATTGGTAGCTTAATTATCAGGGAATTAGAGTGAAGTATGCTGTTGTCAAAGAAATATGTTTTCTTGCTGTCTATTGTCTGCGTTAAGATTAAACCATTTTTTTTATCATCTGGATTCCACTCACTATGTCTTCAAAGAATGACATCAGTAGATGCTTTACACTGTAAAATACTCCATATTAGGTTATTTCTAGGCTGGTGTTTGAAATGAACTGGCTAACATGTTTGACACTAAAATGGGAAAACGCCATAAGCCTGTTGGTGAGTTAAAGCTACCAAAAAGTTAGCTTGCCTAACCAAGTTTAACATGGGGCATTTTTGCAGATTTTTATTTGTATCTTCTTACATCCCCAAGCAAGGAAGGTCTGCTGTCTGATTTGCTGGTAGCAATAAAGTGTCATTAAAAAGCTGTGTCATCATGGACACAGTTTTAAATATTAATAATTTACTTAGCACACTGTTGTTATGGTTGCACATCCACAATTTTGTAAAGGTCACAGATATCCACTTACATTCATTAGCTCTTCATGGATGGTTGCTGTGCTGACGGCCGTTTCTCACCCAGGTACTGAGCTGTCCCCTTCAAATGAACCACGTGGGGAGCAAAAAAAGCGCAAGTCAGCAGTTTAATGTTTTTGTGGGTTTTTTTTACAGTCAGTGTTATTCAACTTATGTAGCATCAGTTCAGAGCATTTTACACGGTGAAGACCTTTATGTGTAATGACTCTGGCTGTTTGCCCACTAACACACTGATGTGGACTTGTTTCCTGCACATATAAAAATGTACTGATAACATTCTCCTGGTCAGGATGAGCTATACCAACATTTACAGTGAATGTTTTTGCATCATGTCCAGATGGGTTGCATCCAAAGAAACCATCAGGTGCAATCTGCGTTGCACCCATTTCTCCACTGCTCTGATGCTCATCATTAGTTTGAATGTTGTCTCATGTCTCTCAGCTCATACTTGTACTCCCTGTTTTATTGTGATAGTCATCTTTCCTGCTGTGTCCTGGCCATTTGTTTGGCTTTGTGATTGGCTGCTCTGCTCTTGTCACCCTCTCCTTGGGTATTTTGTCCACATGCTTCCCTTGTGTCTTTGTTAGTTTGTCATTTTTGTGGTACCTGCCAGTTTCCTGTGCCTGATTTCCATGATTCTGTCTCCCTCATTTGTGTCATCTCAGGTTGGCTCTTGGTTTTGTTCTTCATCTCTTGTTGTACTTTTTTGTTTGTTCCTCAATGTTAGTTTTGACTGCTTTTTAAGATTTGTGTTGTTATCAGTTTTTTTTTACACACTGTAATTCCACATTTACCCACCACATCATCATCTATGGACAGGCTTTGATGCTGCCATCATCAGTTTTTAAAGTAACCACTAGAGGCACAGAGGCAGCAGCGCACACAGATGTACAGAGTGTGGATGTGTGTGACCCTCCTCGTGGTCATCTCCACATCCCTGCGTGTTTACCTCCAGGCTATGTGACAGATGGGCCCAGCAATCACTGCAGCCTATCTCCCTCCGCTCGCAACAGGAGTCTTCTAGGTGTCACGATATGGGTGTTCATTTCCAGAAGCCCCTCGCAGGTGGTAGTCTGGGCTTTGATGTCCCAGCTGCTGTGGAGAAACTCAAGTTCACACCATGTGACCCCGGAGGGGGGGAGGGCTCTCTACAGCAGAGTCCTTCATTGAGCCAACTGACTCGCAGGAAGTAAAGTCAAACCTCCAATACTCCAATCTCTTTTCCGTCCCCTCCACTCCGA
The DNA here is from genome assembly GCA_036025115.1 of Ambassis agassizii. Taxonomy (NCBI): domain Eukaryota; kingdom Metazoa; phylum Chordata; class Actinopteri; family Ambassidae; genus Ambassis; species Ambassis agassizii. The sequence continues at coordinate 7,995 of JAVQJX010207357.1, forward strand.
GAGTCAATATGTAGTTATGTACTTCACTCGGTGTCAACAATGTGGCTCTGTGGGAGAGAGTCACGACCCAGGATGCTTGTTTAAACGATGAATGGAGTGTGGTGCACTGATGAGCACGAACGGAAGGCATAGACGTCGCTCGAGACCTTTCATCTCATCATTGTGTATTCTGATCACAGCTAGGTAATGACCCTTGGATGGACTGAACGTCTCTCTGCAGAGGGGGGAGCGTTTGTATGCTCCTCCCCGCGGAGAGCCACTGCAGCTCCCTCTGAAGTGTCATTGTTTATCCATACAGCTCCACTTGAACAAAGTCACAAAAAGGATGGAAAATGCACACTTTTGCGGGAAAAAAAAAAAAACAGAACAGGGCAACTGAAATAATGAGTGAGTTCCACCTGTCATGGCAGTCATTTTGTGTTTGAGGTCAGTTTTAAAAGCAGTCTGTCAATTTTCCTTTTATAAGGAGTATTATGATGTATGTATTTTTTTCCTGACCTTAAAGAATTCCTAGCATCTTTTCATCTTACTGCAGCTGAAATGTTTTGTGTCAATCTTTACAAGCAGGTCTAGAGTGTGGATTCCTCCCTGCATTTCTTCCACTGGTTTCATCCGCTTCTGTGAAACACTTCAAACTATTTCCAACCTGACAGTGTTTGGTGTTTTTTTTTTTTTTTAACTCCAGCCTCCTCTGTGTGAGCTGAGAGATGTTTACCATAGACAGCCATATTTCTCTCCTGTGGTCTGTTGTGCTTGTCATCTCGCCAGCTGTCAATCACAGCCTGCATCCTGTCAGGCCAGAGGACACACCAAGAATTGTATTCTTTTTTTTTTTTTTCCTCCCCAATGCAGTGTCCAGCCCTAATCCCTGTCCAACCTACTTCTCCACGCCCTCACAGAGAAGCTTTTTTTTCCTCAAAGGCTCATCTAAATCTTTTGAAGGCGCCGTTCTGCTTAGGTCAGACATTCCTTTTTTGCCGCATAGGTTTTATGAGCGCTTTGTATTGTAAGATAAATCCTTCAACCTATTGTGGCAGAAACAGCTTTGTCCTCACAGGAAAAGAACTTGTAATGATTAATTAGAATTCCATATGCTTTATGAAAGAGGCCCAGTTGAACGTTTGGGACTTCATATTATATGTTATTTATTGTTATGTAGGTGCTTTATAAATCAGAAGAAGAGGAGCCCTACAGGATCACTTTTATAGGGCTAAAAATGATTTGGTGTTACACATAGCTGTCAGTGTACCAGTGCATAGATGAGACATGGCTACCTGGTTGGATGCGCGGCTGACCCTTTGCTGATCTGATTTTCTGGTATGAGAGCCACAGCAGCTCACACAGCTTTGGATGGACACATCGCTCACCGTTTCAGTCCACAGATCCCTCCTCCACATCAAGGTGACTTTAGAAATAAGGTGACTAGAAACTGAAATCCATCTCAATCTGAAATGACTCGAGCTTGAAGAAGTCATCTACAGTTTGATGAAGACAGTCATATTCATCCTGCCTGTTGTACTGTGGGGACTGATAGGGTGTAAAAGGCGCAGCATGGCCCTACATTGGTGCGATGGATGCCACAGTCTCAGAAATATGATGAAGAACCAGAGCCACATGTTGCTGTTGTCTGTGTTTACTGTTGCTGATGTTTACCCACACTGCAACACACACTTAAGTGTTGTAGTTTATACACTTTAGCTTACATGGTCACAGCTATCATTAGGTTCAGAACTCAGTACTCTTTCTGAGGTGCATATGATAAACATTATGTTATAATTGAACTACTTAGATATTGTAAAACGCCAGGATTGTTCCTCTTCCTCCTAAACTTATGGCATCCTTGCTTGCTTTACTGTGTGGTTAGGTGGATCGGAAATCTTTTAACAATTGATTGCTTTACAGTATTATTGCAGCCAAATATGGTTAAGAAGTCAGATTTAAAAGTGAAAAATGACTTTATACAATGAGATTGGTGCAGCTGAGGTGTTGTCATAGACATAGAAGTTTGTCGCACAAGGCTGACATCCTGTTGACCTATGTTGTTATTTTATGTTGTTATATTATGTCCTCAGAGTGGTAGTTTTACACGTTAAGTATGGGGAGGAGGGTGATTTAGGGAAGACGACCCTCTGAAACCCATATGAAGCATCGTTCCAAACAGGATTCAGAAAACAGACTTTTAAAAGTTGTAATATGAGTCTGTGGTCCCTGACACAGAGAGTAATAATAGTTGTTCATTGAGAAGCCTGATATACTGAGAACATGCTTTACATACATACTGAACACAGTTTAATTTAAAAAGTGAATGTCAAACATTCTGTCATGTTCTGTATGCTGGCTATGATTCACTGTCTGCAGTGCAGAAAACAAGAAAAAACGTCATTCTCTGGTGAAACACACCAGTGTTTGGAAGCAATTAAACTCCTGCTGTTATTTGACATTTCTTGTTAGAAATCTCACTGATAAGTGACCAAATAGCATGGTAACTTGTTTCAAGTGATTAGCCTTGTTGCTTACATTTGTTTTCCCAGTCAAGTGGTTTGCTACACACTGAGGTCCTGGAAATAGAGATGATCAAAGTTAGTTTAAAAGTCATTACAGTGTTTTTTATTAATCAAGACTCAGATGGGATGCAACTGCAAGTGTTACCGTGCTTGAGAACAGACGGTCCTGGAAACGGCACAATCGCGTTTGCAAAACACGTGTTCTTCTGTGCTGTGCTGTGTAATGCAAACTGGAATTAGTAAATATTAGCTCACTATTACAGAAACGTTTTTGTGCTTAAGTTTTATTTACATATGTAACAAGTGGTTTTAAATATACAGTCATGGAAAAAAATATTAGACCACCCTTGTTTTCTTTAATTTCTTGTTCATTTTAATGCTTGGTGCCACTAAAGGTATATTACCTGAACAATATAATGATCTGGCCTGAAGCTGGTCTGAAGTCACACAGGGCACAGAAGAAGCCCTTCATCAATGAGAGGCAGAGGAAGGCCCAGTGACATTTTGCTAGGAATCACAAGGATTGGACTGTTGATGATTGGGCTAACGTTCTCTTCAGTAATGAATCAAATTTTGAGTTGATGCCCACTTCAGCTAACTTACTGGTTAGGAGGAAGCCTGGAGAAGCCTACAAACCAGACTGTCTTGCCCCTACAATAAAACATGGGGGTGGATCAGTGATCATTTGGGGTTGTTCCAATATGGGTGGAACAAGGCACATGCAATTGTGCAAAGGGCGAATGAACCAGGTCAAGTACAGGGCTACTCTTGAAAAAAATCTTCTTCCATCAGCTCGAAAACTCGTTCCTACCTCGAATGACTGGATTTTCTAACAAGACAATGCCCCTTGCCACACAGCAAGGTTAGTTAAATCCTGGATGGAGAACCAGGACATTGAAACCATGCCTTGGCCTGCTCAATCGCCAGATCTGAAGCCAATTGAAAACCTGTGGAAAATCATCAAACTCAAAATGGAGAACCACATGCCCCAAAACAAAGAAGATTTGTTTGAATTTGTGAAACAAGAATGTGCTGCTGTGACAGCAGAGCAATGTCACAAGCTGGTGGAGAGCATGCCAAGACGCATGGCTGCAGTCATCAAAATAATGGTTATCCAATTAAGTACTAACTCCTGTGTATATAATTTAACTAAAACAGTCAGAAAAGAAAGCACAGAATGCCTTGAATAATTTTGGTTATTATCAAAAAGACATGGAGAATGACTAGATATCAGCTCTTAAATTAAACTTTTACAAGCTATTTTTGTTGTAATCATTCTATTTGTCCAAATAAATGTACCTTTTGTTGTCCCAGGCATTC
>JAVQJX010207441.1:0-11659 GCA_036025115.1 Ambassis agassizii
TTTCTGTCACTTTAAATACAAACACATTTATATTTCGGAGCATGCACTTTGGTCTACATCCTGCTTCCTAAACTATCCATCATCATGATCAAACCACTGATAATGACATGATGGTCTATTTGCAGAAAAAAATCCCACAGAGCAGATATCCTCCTTTTGAACGAAGGTCCAATGACAGACTTTGATCATCATCCCTCACAAACAGGGTGGATTCTCTTCGCCTTTTCTTTATTGGACAATACTCGACTTCCATAAATGTCAATCACCAACATGTCCAACCAAAGAGAAGGGCCACAGCCCCTCAAAGATGTCTGGGTCTGATAATGATCCACTGACAGGCTCTGATCAACTTTAGCCAAGGTGAAGTAATGACTTTGAAAACTGTTTTGTGTCTGTGCTTTGTTTTAATGGTTATCTATCTCCCTTCTTTTACTGCTTATCAGTCTGTCCTCTTTCCTCTGGTCAATACTAATTTTCAGCTTGTTTACCAGGGCAAACAGAGTAGTTCATTGACTTCAAAAGTGTGATTGGTTTCCTGGGAGATAAGCACAAATACATAAATACACGCAAAAGAAACCTGCAGCCAGACACGCACAAGATGAAACAATCCTGAACTATTAACCATTTGACAGAGTGAAAAAAGAAAAGTGTAGTAAAGAGTAAGAGAGCACGGTGTGTATGTGTATGTGTATGTGTGTGTGTGTGTGTGTGTGTGTGTGTGTGTGTGTGTGTGTGTGCGCGCAGGTGTGTGAATAATAGATGTGGAGCTGAGAGCCAGACACTGTCTGAGAGCCGACATCACCCTGGATCCCGTTACTACATACTGCCATCAAAATAACTCTGGAGACACAGGCATACCCTCACACACACCTGGAGTTCAAACACTCACACGTGCACGCCCATTCACACACACCTCATGACCTTTCTGCACTCTGGTGCTCCATTTCTCCACTATCTCTGGTCAGGTAGTCCTGAAATATGATGCTGCATGCAGAATTTAAAAAAAGGTGATAATAATGAAGCACACTTTTTTTTTCCTTAAAGAGGCGACATTAGAATCAAGCACACACATTGAATCTATGAATCACTGACTGCAGCTGAGGACCACACATACTCATGAATTCATAAATTATCAATAGTCTTACCTCTGTGCAGATGTGTGTGTGTGTGTGGAGCATTCATTGCTTCCCCTTCAGTTTTATGTTGTGGTGATTTATGAGGTTCCAACCAAAGTTTCTAATTAAATAGAGAAGCACCTCACAACCAATTCCTCAGAGATAAGCAGGTGCGAATTTCTCTGCTCCTTCTCTGTTGTCTGTGTGTGTGTGTGTACAAGTGCATATGCCTGCGTGTGTATATCCCCTTGTTTTCAGCCCCAAGGGCGCTTCCTTTTTCTTTCTCATCTCTCCTCTTTGCCTTTATTCCTTTATTAAACAGACTGGCACACTCCCTCTATTATACCTGTTTTCCCACTGAAGTGAAAAATTGCATTGCTGGTCGAGCAGAGAGAGGGAGAGAGAGAGGCAGAGAGAGAGAGAGAGAGAAAATGAAAAACAAGGGGAGTGAGGCGGACAGGGCAGGCAAAGAATAACACTGCACTAAACCCTGGAGGCATGTGTTGATTCACCAACTGCTATAATAATGGAAACATTGCAGGGAAGATGGTGAGAATGAGAAAGAGCAGCAAGACAAAAGGCCAATGTCCACAGAAAATGGCTTGGACACATTCCATGATGGAACAATACATGCAGCAACTTGGTCGATACAGTGTTTTCAGTGGACGTGCTCTTAATACGCTCTGTGCAGGAATCGGTACAACAAAACAAAAACTCACAGAAAGGCCTTTAAACTTGAAAATGCTTCACAGGCTTGAAATAACAACACCAACACACCCCAAAGTGGAACATTTGAATACACATAATGTCACTGAAGTGCAATTAAAAAAGGCCTTGTTTGAGCCCTGCCAAGAAAATACACACATGGCAATGGCCTATATTCACAGTTACCCTTTGTATTTTTGGCTCTGCCACCGAGTGGCAGTGGACAGCCACAACAAAGAACTCCTGAGGAACTATACGTCCAAAGCTCAGAGATTTTGCATGCACTTAAAAGACTAGCTCCTTTTAGTCTGTCCCTGCTGGTCTTGCAATAGCTCTGTGATTTGTTACCTAACTAATAATATACTGAAGGACTCCTGAAGAAAATGACCTCTTACACTCTTTCTGAAAACCCTGCTCTTTGTGTTATTTTGCCTCTCTTATAGCAATAAAGACATCTCAGCTCTATCCCATCCCTTTCACTGTCTCTGTGGGAGGTTTTTCTAAAATTAGCCCTGATTTATCAAGGGAGCACATTAGAGTTTCACGCCCATGCATTATGCGATAGCATAAAAGCAGTGTATTGTGCATGATAATGGAGGCTTCACAGTGGGAGTCAAATAGCTGCACCCAATAAATAAATGAGTGTGTTGTTTCAGGATGGTTGGTTATCTAATCACAAGACAAAACAGATAAAAAGCATGTTCAAATAAGTGATACCTTTACAGCTATGTTTGAGACACATGTGTGCCGCACAGACACATTAGCTACAGCCGTGTAAGACGTAATGAACAGAAACACTTGGTGCAGTGCTATCCAGCATCAAACCTTGTTCCTAAGTTGTTTTCACAATTACATTTAGGCTCCAGTTAATCACTGGCAAAGGTTCAATTCTCTTCAAATCATCAACATTTGTTAACCAAACTGGAGGCAGCAGTTAATGTGACGAGTGAATATTTACACAAAGCTGTCAAAGATTCAGACCTTGAATACTATAGTCTGTATTTTTCTCTTTGTGACAGCTGATTTAAAGCATGTGGATAATTTGACAGCAATAAGTGCATCAAATAACCACAGTCAGGCTTATTTGTCCTACTCTGCCTCTAGAACACTGACTTTTCCTCCTCCTCCTCCTCTGAGTCTCATTATCCACATTTATTTCTCCCTCTCTACCTATACTGCCCTTTTTCAATGTGGCATATTGAGAATACAGGCAAACCACAGCCAGAGCAGAGCCTGACTGACAGAGAATAGAAGAGATTGGAAGAGACACATCACCTGCAGAATGTTAGATAAAGATGGGTGTAAGCTGCACTAAAACTTGAAGACAGATAAAAGTTCATTCTTCCTTCGGGGGGGAGAGACAGAGTCAGAGTGGAATCTAAGAGGATATTTGGTGAATGGGGCCTGTCAGCTTGCATTGCACAGAAATCCTCTTATACCTCAAAATTTCAATTAGGTGGGGAAGCGTTTCAGTGTAGCGCGCTTCTCTCACTCTGCGCAGGAATTACAAGGTGCATGAGGTGGGATTTGTCACAGCAGACGATAGGCCACCTACATTATGATTCACACACACAAAGAGCACTCTCTCTTCCCAATGCCAAAGCCATTTGGAGTGACAACAGTGGTAAACTTGATGCTACTTCAATGTTCACTGAGCAGTGTTGCAATTGAGTTTGTTCCACTGAAGAGGATCTGAAATTCAGACTCCACAGGTTTGTGTTGGGCTGCTGTCATCTGTACGACAGCTACAATTACACTGTGTGTCAAGCTCTCCCAATGACACTGACTTCAAGTAATTACAATGCCAAATGTAACAGCCCATTTCATGCTCTGTGTTCATTTAATTCCTACCTTAGTGTTTTGCTTTCATTCCACATTGTCTGTCACCGTCTCCCTTAAACCCAGCCACAGAAAAACAACCACATCCACTGAAATAAACTCGATTATGTGACTTATGTCTTACGGCTAATGTCATCTTTTTATATGTGACATAAGATTAAAGGTCAGATTCCGTCTTTTACAAGTAAGAAACGGAGAATTGAGTCTATACAATTTAGGTGACTTGTCCTAACAATATGGCATAGAAGCTTGTTGTGATGAGAGAAACTTGCCTTTAAAACCAATATTCTCCTCAACATGTGTCCTGATCTGTGGAGCTTCTAGCAATAAAATCTGATATTTCCTTTTCCAACCCTTTGGTCCTCCAGTTTGTTCCATTTCCTGTTTTATTTCTCACTATCCCAACTCTCCCTTCTCCAAGCATTTTAACCATTTTGCTATCTAAGCCCTCAGCATTCTTTCAAAACTCTTCAGCATGTCCCTTCCCTGCACAAACCCTCCCTCTCTTGCCCTTTCTCTTCCTGTCTATCTAGCCCTTCTGCTCCTTTCTTTCCCTAAACTCTATCCTGTCGTTCTGTTCTCTCACCTTTTCTCCCCACTCGCTCTATTCCCAGCTTCCCAGCTGGCTTTCATCTTCCCCAGGTTAGATTACTGTAAAGCACTGCCTGTCTGCCAACATTCCTGAAAGCTTTTCATCTCTGCTCTGATTCATCTGGGGAGACAGAGAGGGAGCTGAGGAGAGGGTGAGGGATAGAGAGAATAACAGAGGATGCTAGCAGAAACAGAGGGACAGAGACGGAGACAGAGAGAGAGAGAGAGAGAGAGAGAGAGAGAGGCCTGTGTTGTGTTGCGACTCAGGATTTGAGAACCTTCAGCGGTTAACCTGTACTGCACACTGCACCATGGGCTGATGGGAAATCTCCCTGCTGGTCTCTTGGCTGTCTGTGAAACGCCCACTCAGAGCTGAGAGCACACCTCACTGGGGACACACAAATATGCTCACACATTGATGCACACATTCAGGCTGAAGCAAGACGCAAGGAAACACAGAGTGCACAGTACAGTATGAGGCAGTAAGGAAACAAAAGCACACATAAACACTTCTACACTCAAACGAATGAATTCTAGTTGTTGGTTTGTTTTTTTTGCATTAGATTTGAATGTTGAAGATCTCAGCAACACAACAGTACACCTGCAGAGTCAGAGGCGTCCCTCATCTCCTCCAGAAAGACAGCACGAGAAGCACATCCAGCAGAAAATCCAAATGTGTGTGTGACAGCTTTAAAACAACAGAACTGGTTAAATTACAGGAGGCCCTCCAGCCGTTTATCACTGTGCTTTGGAAACCAGGGGACTGCCACTACAAACGTCTCCGAACAAGACTCTCTCCTGTAGCCTCTGCCTTAAAGCTTCACTCTCATTCTCCTTCACTGTCACCTCCGTCACCTCCAAACCTCATTCTACTCTATCTATCCTCTGTGATGGGAATGTGTGATGATATGGTATTGGGAACTATTAGGGGCATCCCTGCGTGTGATATTTATGGACCTGCCAGTCTTCCGGCCCTATTCACAACTCCCACACTCTTTAATCTTACTGCTGTCATCTGCTGTCACTGCCTTATGTCTCTGGCCTTGGCTAACAGCCAGCTGACACAGCACTCTAGTGTGTGTGTGTGTGTGTGTGTGTGTGTGTGTGTGTGTGTGTGTGTGTGTGTGTGTGTGTGTGTTAAAATACAACACTGTACAGTACAGCACTGTGTCTGTTAATGAGAGGCATGAGTGTTTCAGAATGATAAAATAAAAACTTTCATCATCCAATCACCTGCACAAAGGATGTCTTTAGCAACTGATGAAAACAAAGAAAACATAAAATGAAAACATTAGCATGTATGTCGTGATCATTCTTATAATTAAAGCTAACAGCATGTGGTGCTTATTACCCTGAATTACCTACAGTTATCTCAGTCCACATGTGCAGACTCAATGATCACCTGAGGCACAGAAGCAGCCTCACTGAGTAAATGAAGTGATCAGTTTGCTTTTCAAAACAGCAATTCAAAACAAAAAAAATTGTGCATGGACACATAGAGTACACAGATAACACACACATGCAGACAAAGACGGGAGACGAGCCCTGCAGCTAATTTGTCAGCTCATTGTTCCTGAAGAGTTGATGTGAAATTGCTGTGATCAGCCAAGTAAGTAATTACAGAATGAAATTCACAATATTAGAAATTAGAGCCGGGCAATCTACAATTAAAATAATATTTAGAATTGGAAGGGAAAGTTTATCATTAAGGGGAGAATTTGAAAAGAAACTGGATAATTACAATTAGAATAGGAGCAGGACGTGAAAAGGACGTTATTATTTAATGTAAAACAAACATATTCATGAGACATTAACCAAAACCCTAACAGACAGCCGTCAAGGTCTCCTCAGTGAAGCAGCCAAAGGGCTGAACGGCCTCCAGCCTCAGTAGCAGGTTAATTGCATGCTGCCTCAGTGCCTTAACTTTGGACACAGACAGATGGGTCTGCTCACCCCTTTCCTCCTCACTCTCTCTCCCTCTCTGAGATGGAGGCAGCACATCATTATCTGTTGGGAAGTCTTCAGGTGGAGCTGCTGAGTAAGCACACTGACCAACATCATCCATTTTCCTCCAGTATACAGCTTTCCATTTTGTTCTGAATGTGCAGAGTTACTGGAACTAATACTGCCTAAACGGTAAAGCTAGTGCATGTAGCACTCATTGTGTATTCAATCTACTGCATTACCACTTGTACTGTTCAATCAATAAATGCAATTAATGCCACAACATACAGTGTAGTGCAGCATTTTTCTAGCTGACCATCATCGTGTGTTAATAGTAAAAGGGATTATTATTGTCAATACTCAGCTAGCTGCTGTAATGCCAGTCTTTGGGGAAATTAACATTTCCCTGATTTTCCCACATTTTGCCAGCCCTGCAGACTGAATGAGTGATGGAGAGCTGCAGAGGTTTAGAGCTATGTTTCAGTTAGTTTAACAAGTCATTTGATTCATACTTAAATGTCAGCAACGTGACCCTAGGCCTGGGTCAATATACGGTATGTGCACATGAACAACGTAAAATGAATTGTGATGTTTACAAATCTACAATCTGACTGATGTGTCTATGACCAATCCCAATTCCCCCTCACACACATACACACACACATCCTAAACTGTCCCGTTTGGGCCCTATCATCTCCATCTCCCAGGGGCTGTGTATTTTAGCAGCCCAGTCATAGCCCCTTAGCTTCACATGATCTTTGAGCATGTGTGTGTGTGTGTGTGTGTGTGTGTGGGTTTTAGGCAAGGAGATGAGGACTCTAGGAGGGGACTGGTTGAGGGATTAACTCTCCTGTCCTCCTCCAGCTCTTTACCATTTTAATGAGGCAGGGCAAGAGGGTCTTTCTTCTGCCCCAGCCAACTGTGTCATAGTCTGGGCCTGGGGACAGAGTGTGACTGCAGGGGCTCAGGACGGTTCTGATACAGCACAGCCATTGTATGGGGAAATGGAGAGAGATATGGCTTTGATGAGAGAGGAGAGAGAAGAGGTGTTTAAGAGAGATGGACGTATGTGGGTGTCGTGAAAGAACATGTGCCCACAAACCTCCATGTGTGTATTCTGCCAGAATAAAAGAGTAATTTGGGTTTTTCTATGGGCATACCTCCAAAGCTCCCCTGGTATGCACCCCGATAACACACAGAGGGCACATGTGGATTAACTCTCAATTGAAGGAACTGTAATTACCTGCTGATATGAATATTATTACTACTAGCAGGCAAAAGCCTGGCAATTTTCCTTTCATAAATGTATAAATGGAAGAGGGTTAACTAAGCAAAAGGTTGGTAAAGCTCCAGTTTGCAATGTTATTTCCACAGTGTCTGAAAATGTATTGTCTTGGGATTAAATGGAAATGCTTATAATCTATAGTTGATGACTATACATTATGTGGTATGTTCATTCAATCAGCTTGTTGACAGAAAAGTGACACGTGAGCTACTGTTTTCAGTATTGCTAGACATAAAGTTCCAAAGCCATCTGGGGTTATGCAAGGCACATGTCGAATGGATGCTTTCAAGTAAGACAAAGCTACTGTCACTGCAGAGAGAGAATGGAAAAAGCCATAGGGCTTGACAGGAGCGGACAGTGGGAGCAGCAAAGGGGCAGAGGGCTCTAGTGGTGTGTGTAAAGATCAAAGGTGTGTAGTGTGCACATGTGCATGTGCTTGTCTGTGCTTTCATTCAATGAATTTAGAAAAAAAAAACAGAATCTTCACATCCAAAAGCGGTGCCTCTGCAGGGAGTCTGCATCTATTGGACAAAGGACCTGACAATCATCACAGGGGGTCAGGAGGGTGGTCAAAACTCAAAAAAAGAGCACAATGGCTCTTTGGGTTTCCACACTGACCCACACACACACACACACACACACACATAAAGAATGCATGCCTAATCAACCTTGGGGAAAAACACAAATAACCTTGAACTGATGATCTGTGTGTCAGTGATAAAGGGTTTCATAAAGAGAGCAGCCAAAGAATGCTGCTGATGTGAATGCGTGCAGCCATGGCTATTGAATTGGTTCTAACAGAGAACACCATGAAGAGGAGTCATTGATACAGGCTCAAGTCCACTTCACGGTGGTTTTGGCATTGAGTGGGTGAGACTGAGAACCATTTCACAGCCAAAGACACTTGGCCTGCCTTGGGGCAGAAATGCCTATGGAGTTGGGCTAGGCTCTTTGCTATGACCTGAAGGTCATACTGCCACTGCTGCTTGACTTAGGCTTTGTCTATCTGTCTCAATCTTTCTCACGCATACACTGAATGACCTTGTTTGACAGCACCCATGCCAGTCACCCAAGTCTCCCTGTAGTCATATCCTGAATCGATGAAACGGAAAGATCCATCAGTTCTCTCCCATCTTTTTCACACACTCATTTCCTGTCTCCATCTGTACAACCTTCTTTCGAAGGCTGATCTTTACAGCATTATAGCACACTGTCCACTCTACTGTCCTGTTAGACCTTCACATCTACTCTGCTCTACTCTCTGTGTTCAGCACTGCAGTTCCAGCATGGGTTAAATCACAGTTAGCCACAGGCGCTAAATAAGAACAAACGCCTCTGCTTTACCTGTGCAGCCTCCCTGAGGGGACACTCACAGACTGGAAGGCAGCATGCATTCTCACCATTTCTCTCTGTCACCTCCCCAGCTCTCCTCACTCTCTGCATCGCATGTAATTGAAAAACACAAGGCCCAAAGGCCTTTACTTTTTCGAGTAAAGAAATAGGGCGAATGCCTCGTAGGTAGAGGAAGAGAGGGGGGATTGTGGGGGAGGACACAGAGACAGTGCACTGCAGAGGACTGGAAGTGATTTAATTGGACAATAAGGCTGAGGCTAGCAGACACCTACCACTGGAATCAGACAGTGGAGGATTGTTTTCAGGAGGTTAGAGGGCAGACTGCAAAGAAAAACATGAGGATATACAATAAAACTGCACAGAAGATATAGTAAAGGAAAAGTTCGAGTCAAGTGGAAACAAGAGGAAACAAAAAGCACTCGACTTCCTGATAAATCCAGCAGTGTTACAATAATGAATCAAGTTCCTTTCTCCTGCACATCCCCCCCCCCAAAATATCAATGTATTTTATTTGCAAGAACTATGAAGTTTAACTGTAGTTTAACTGGAGTTAAACAAGGCAAGGAAGTGGTGTGAGTACAGCAAAGTGTGACACATGCATGCATGATGTGCCTCCTTCAGACTGATCTGTGCAGCTTAATACTGAACATCTGACTCAAAAAGATGGACAAAATGAGTGTACATATGAGAGAGAGGATGAGGAAGGGGCTGCTTCAAACACACTCCAGCTAAGTCGTTTGATTTTAAACTGCAGGTGTGCATTAATCCCCCTACGGATAGGACACAAGCTACGGGTGTCTCTCATCACTTTGTTTACACACACATACACCCACATCCACTCCCCAAATCAAACGATTGGAAGGACGCACAGAGGGACACACACAACATGGTGTACATGTTCAAATCCCTTTACAACTTTCAGTCAAGGCTCGAATCACAAATGGCCAACATGTTTATCTTAAGCAGGCGCTCGGATGCGCATACATATGCCAGTGTGACTAATTATTAATTTTTTTGTGTGTGTCACTGCTCTGCATTCACATCTCTCCCCTTCACGCCGTGCACACAGATGAAAGTGGGACTTGTGTGTAATTAATTGGATATGTTTGTAATTAGGGGGCGAGAGAGGGAAAGATGCATGCAAGCCTCCTTTTGTTTTGTCTGTTGCGTCTAACAACAGCACAGGAAAATAAAAACTGATTACACAGAACACTAATTACCATGGAATTATCCCCCTCACTTCACAGGGTTAATTCTTATTCTATGCGTTCATACACTCATACACTCATACACAGAAAACGTGTCTGCCTTCACACTGTGCTGGTACAATAAGGATGTTATTGACCATTACCCTGATCACAGAGATTCATAAGACAGGATAGAGGGCAAAGAAATATTTGCTCAACACAAAATCAACTTGTTTGTTGGTTACAACAGATTGTGACACGTACTGTCGGCATTAAGAATTATTATTGTTGCAACAGAAGAAGGAGAATGAACTGTTATCTTTAAAAACAAATCGATGGAAACTCAAAGGTCAGAGGGGTCATGTGAAGAATACTTCTCATTAAAGAACTTCCTTTAGTGCTGCAGAAAAGAGTAAAGAGTGAGCTATTCATAAATAAGGCCAGCAGCTATTCAAAGTGCTCTAATTGTACTTCTGCTGGTCTCAAAAGTCAAGCTCTGACAGTACATAAGCACAGCAGAGCCTTCCTGTTGGTAATGATTGTTCTGTTTACGTGTTGTGTGAGTGCACGTCTGTCTCTTCCAAAGTAGGTATTTTCATAACCACCTGTGCACATTGAGTGCACATTTCCAACTGTGCCCAAAATGCCATCTGATTAACAGCCCCATTTTTTGCTTGGTGGCGTTAATAAGCTTATCCTCCAGCAGCTTTTACACAAACAAACACAGATGCACAACTGACACCAAGAGACAAACTATGAAAGCTTTTAGAGAGAGCCTCAATTGGCACAGAGCGGTAAACCACAGTATATACACACAAAAACACACAACATAAACAAAAACCAAAAGAATCACATGTAAAAAGTGAGGTCACAGAGAAGATTAGACTGTTTCATCTTATAGTGGTTGCTAAAGTAAAAACGTATCCTGAAGAAGTAAGTAGAAGAAGAAGTAGAAGAAGTAGAAATGTTAGACATGAGAAGAAGGAGGGGGGGGGGGGGCACCCTCTTCCCTCTTCCCTGAAGGTTACAGAAATGGAAGAGTGGATCCCTCTGGATCTCTCTCTCTCTCTCTGCATCTCTCTCTGTTGCACGCTCAGCTCACCCTGTGTTGCCATGGCAACAAGGACTGGTGTGACATGGTGAAGACTATGGAGGGAGAGGAGGAGATGAAGAGTGGGAGGGAAGAGTCCACCTGCAGTCCAATACAAGCAGCAGAAACACTGAGGGAAGCTCACAGGAGAGACAAAGTGACAAGAGGTCATGCACAACTTCCTCACTGTGTGCACTTCCGGGAAAAAACACCGTTCTTCTCTTTTATTACTAACCCCCCCCCCTTAATCTCTTTATTCCTTCAACCTTTTATCCTCTTCCTTTTTGCATTTTTCTCTTTCCTCCATTCCACACCAAAATGAACTGGTAATGACAGTGGTCTGCTCCACAGTGGGGAAGCAAAATTGTAATTATAAAAATGTCAGTTCTGGTTATTTGAAGAAAACAAGAAGCCTGTGACAGTTTGCTAAAAGTAAAGGAGCGAGATTCACAGCTGTACATGCATGGTTTTACACATGTATGATTGCCACATCATGTCAAAGAGAAGAATGAGTCACTGACTGTTGAGCAATAGCAGGTGGCATTTACAA
>JAVQJX010207455.1:0-11966 GCA_036025115.1 Ambassis agassizii
GGTCTAAAAAAATAAGACACAAAAGGCTTCAAAGTAAAATTCCTGACATGTTAGTACCTGTATACACATGGAAATAAATGAAAAAAAGAAGGAGAAACACATTACTGCTGCTATACTAACATAAAGACCCATCCCTCCGAAATCAGCCATTCTGATAAGTTTGAGAAAACTCAACAACATATTAGCATTTAAATAACAGCTTTCATATGTACACAGGGACTCTTCTCCAAACATCTCAAACACACAAATGTACAGCTACTCATAACAGCCGTCACTGTTGAAAACAAAAAGTCAGGACACAGAAATAATAGCAGGTCACACAACAGCAAACAGTTATGGCATGCAACCAAAATTGTTGGCTGACAACACACTGAAATTTACTCCTCTCCCTCCAAAGCAACATTTCTTGTTCGAACAGAAGTTTTAAAAAGGATGACACAAGTTTAATCACGATGTGAAAAAATAATAATAATGTGTACATTTTAAATTCTCAATCTACCATTAATAAAAATAGCCAAGGCACAAATTGAAACTTCTAAAAAACTTAACATTAAAAAACAGCTAATGTTAACATTGCCAGTGAGTTAACACGAACAACAAATGCTGTGAAGATATACATAATACAGGGGTAAATACAGAAGGCATAATAATGTTACTGGAAATGTCTTTTATTCTGAAAAGCACAGTACTGTTTTGGTGCGTTCACAGTGATACCCTCTCAGATGAACTCCCCTCGGAAAGGAAGTGACTGAATGTTCTGCTGTTGCCAGCGGCAGCGCAGGCGGGCCAGTGGCGTGTCCCTTGGGTTTTCAAACTCAGAGAAGCCCAGCTGGTTGAGGATGTCATAAACTCCGGCTCTGGCAGCCACCTACCACAGAAACATACAAAACGTTAATGAACAGGCAGCACAGCCAGACATTTTTTTTTTTTTTTTTTGGTTCATCATAACCGCACAAGCACCCCAACTACCTCGTTTTCAGAGTTAAAGCATGTTTGTTATATGACACTTTCTGACATGTGCACTAGAACAATCGGCATCTGCTGTGGGAGAAACAGGAAGTGGCAGAAGAAGAATACAGATCTTTCACTTTAGTGAAAGAATACAATGTAAGGAGCAAAGAAACAAAAGTTGACAATGTCAAAGAAATGTCAACAGAGGTAAATACTTCTAACCGGTCACAAAATAATGATGAAACCTTACAATTTTACATTATGTACATTACTGCTTTAAGTGACAGGCAGGTGTTGACTCATACTGTGAGTTTTCTGCTTATATGACTGCCTGCCTCAGCTCTTTGTGAGTATTTGGATCAACCAGGAGTTTAGTCGAACTCAGCCAACAAATGGCTCTTTAGGAAACTATCTATGCTTACTAACAGAGATGAGCATTACTTTGTTCATGAAAAATATGACCTTACCATGCACCTTACAACCCTTAGCTGGCAGAATGATAGTATTATAGTATTGTATATTATATAGTACTGTATTTTAAAACTGCAGCTGATTGACACTGAGCAGCATGTTTTAACTTAATGTTTTGTGATTTCATAAAAAACTGCAATGTGGCAGCGAGTGCCTACATGCTGGAGTCATTTCTTTAGTAGTGATGACTCAGGTCTCTCTCCAGCCAGATTGAGTGCAAAAGAGAAAATATTTCCAAATCAAAACAGACCCACTTATTGCTGAGATTTCAAAAGGATATCTTCCCACACACTGCTAGAAGCAGGGATAAAGACATGAGGCAAAAAATCTACAGTGCATTATCCCACACTAAGAGGTACATAAAAAATAAGTTTGTGTTATATAGAACATCAATGCAAATAACACAGGCACACTACTGATAAAAAGAGATTTGTAAGGGTAAGAGAAGGCCAATGCCTCAGATTTTCCTGTCCACATGTTGTTTTTGAGAGGACACTGAACCTCGGTTTGTATAAACAGTCCGGCCGTTGCCTTACATGCTGAGAGTGAATGGAAGTTCATTTGAAGAGTGATTATGTGACCCTCACGGTATGTATTGATTTAAAGTTCAGGGTACTTGAAGCACCCGCAACTTCACTATAACACAGTGATGGAACAGCACTGGAACAACACCATGGAAACAGTATGTTCTTAAGTCTCTGAATCGTGACTGAATGAGGATGGAGAGAGTTCACTCAAGAGTTTGGTGTCAAGCTGACTCAGGGTCCGTTGTGGCTGTCACACACTGGAGGATTGATGGGAAACACCACGGACAACCAGAAACATCTGGCCATAAAGCCAAACAATACCAACAAATATAAACAAACCCAGCAGATGCCGGATTCCCCACAAAAAAAAAGAAAAAAACTCTCCAAAGCATCCCAGTAGAAGTGCCACAGCTTGCCTGGTTTACTTTGCAGCAGAAGCTTCTAAGCAAAACATGTTAAAGCGATCAAGTCCTCTCCAAAAACTTAAAGAATGTATCTATTTAAAAAGATAGATATATAATTGATTTTCACAGAGGAGCTCCTTTAAAAAACTTAAGCCCATTTCTTTTAATCTCCTGCATATTGCATAGGCTGGAATTGATTCCGACGTTCAGGGGATGAGTCATTGAAGGTAATGTGGCCTCAACAGCTTTGCCAAATTAACCTCTCCCTCTACTCCTCTGGCAGTAAAACAGCCTACAGATTTAGGAGCAGAGAGGACTGATGTTTAAACATTTGGGGTAAATAAAGGCAGCATTTCTGGGAGCATACTTTTTAACTGTACAAAATATGATTGTGGTCATATTCTCAAGGCTGTGAGGTAATCCAGTAATTGCTGTTGGAGATGCTTTTAATGACGCACTGTCAGGTTAAACGCTGAGGAATACATACTGGAACAATGAACAGGAATAACAGTATCAAGATATCCCTTTCATTTACACTGATTATAGCTTTGCTAGCCAGCTTTGTGCCGAAATAAATAGAGGCACCGCAAAGTGTGGTCTGGATTATCTACTTGCTGACCGCGCAAAATCAAATCGATAGATATCATGTAACATTAAACTTTTGCTTTATAAAGTCAACAGAGCCTCTAATGTTTGCCTCCTCTAAGTACAATGATGTGCCTTTCAGTACATGTTTGATGTGTTCCTGGACAGCTGACTGCTCTTTTGATGGGAACAAATGACTGAACCATTAGTGTGTGGATGCAACTCCCAGGAGAAGCTCCAGATTTGTGCTGTTAACAAGGATAACCTGACTCATCTACTCCACAGCCAGGCTGTCTAAATAACAGATGTGCGAAAAAAATCAGAAACAGTGAAAAGTAAGAGAGGCCCCAAAGAGGATGTCGGGGGGAGCTTTGTGAGAAGCTGTCACAACAGCTCCTCACAAAGTTATCTTTTCTGCATCCAATGCTGGATAAGTGGCCCTTGAAAAGTTTACTAATGCCAGGTACATCAGCATGGATTTTCACTCACGCAAGAAAATCCACTTATTTTTTTGCAGTTCCCTCCACAGCCTCTGGGGGCTGGCTCCAAAAATGAGACAATATCCGATGCTAAAATGGCAGTGGAAATGAAGAAAAAAATGTTTTGGTCTATATTGATAAGTTCCCTTTTTTTAGACTCACTCACTCATAATAAAATCAAGACATGACATTCTGCATAATAATATAGCGACAGTTGGAGCTTCCCATAGTGAATCAAAAACAGCTCTTCAGAAACCTAATGGTGAAGTCCATAGTTATTTACAGTGTATGGCTCAGTATATTCCAGATTGACTTCCTAATTAACACACCTCGTCATACTGTATATTTTGATACATTCTGATCCTATGAACCATTAAATTGACCCCTTTTTTTCTTTTAATGATTCAGCCAAGTGTGACCGTCAGCTCTTCAAGCCAAACTGCAACACCTGTTAGCAGCTCTGTGAGTGTACTGAGTCACAGAGGGGTTCTGAGCTAAGGTTGGGTGACGTCACCATTGACTCCCACATTTATCTTGGTAATTGTTACACATTTGTTCACACACACACACACACACAAACACAAGACACTTCAACACATGGAGAGGAAGAGTCGAGGTTCAGCTGACCCTGTTGTTATATGTGTGGGCAACAGGTGTGGGATTGCAGGAGTTCAAGTGCTGAGCCGGTGTAATGTATGATCTACTTCAGATTCACCACTTCTTTTAAGTCCGTTTACTGTGACACTTTCTTTTCATAACTTCCCTTCTAAATGTATGCACCTGGGTGTTAAAAGTACTGAAGACATGCTGCGTTGCCCCAACAACAAGCTGCCAAACCAGCCATCCTTATTTGCACATTTAGGGATTTTTTTTTTTAAATTGTTGGTGTGGTGACAAGCTTTCTGGTTGACAGTAAGCAGAGCCTGTTGGAATGATATCTTTCATGTTGCATTGAAAATATCCCAAACGCCAATACATATTAGAAGGCAGGAGCGGCGCGGGTGGGGGTAGCGAGGAGGCGTTGGTCTTTCCCACAGTCGGCTATCTCAAAGGCTGCACATACCAGGCCGGTCCAGGGGGGGACAGGGAGGCCTCTGTGCCACACATCAAAACAGCTGGAGTGACTGATAGGGTACCTCTTCTGCAGGCATCTGAGGTATGCACTGTACACAAGTCCTGCCATTGTGTAAAGGCCTGCGTTTTGGATTAGCAAACACGGATTTCAATTCCAATAACTCCTCTGATGTTTTTTTCTCTCATCTCACTACATGGCCAGGGAGCAACATGGCCTTGTGGTGCGAAGGAGAATATTTGTGCAACGTGCACACAATATAGCAAGAACGTCATTTACATCAAAGATGCGGCCATGCCAACACACACACACACACACACACACACACACACACACACAAACAGCTGTATAAGTGTACACAGTACTTTCAAATCCAACTGGAGTCTTTCATACAGCCACGGTGGCAGATTGTGTTGTCTCTATCATATGTACCAGTGATAAAAGGTGTTATCAATGACATTCTTTTTGATAGTATTCTGAGCCATTTTTACATTTCTGAGTTTCTGACTGCATACTGGTACAATCCAATTTCAACAGAGCGAATGTGTCAAAAATATAGCGGAGGCTCCATATCAGCTGGTACAGGCTGCTGCTCTGGGAACATAGTGGCTATGGAGATCCAATTAGTTCACACACACATTCATACAGCTACCAATGTGGGATGCAGGACAGCCTGTGCCGCCCGCAGCTTACAGGTTGTATAACTGCTGCTTTAAAAGTGTGGCCAGCGATGGTGATGACCCCCCGACTGCTGCCTCTGGCGTCGCAGTATGTCACTAATGATCCTGCCACGGTCACTGCTGATAGGATAATGATTGTCCCCTGAGGTTGGTCAGATTTAGGAGTCAGATTGGTTGGGCTGCTGCCAGATTCTTCTGCAACTGGGCCAGTAAACACATCACAACAATGATGTTTGGGCAACATATAGGGTGCCATCACTTTCCTGCACAATATTTTGAATTCTTTTAAATATATTGTTTGGGTACAACCAAACCAAATATTTGGAAGCTCAAATGCGTGTGTGTGGTTCCCATGGCAGCTGTGGCTGACATCTTTGTTGTGGTTCACTGGAGGCCACTCATGGACTCAGAAATCAATCAGAATAAAGATTTCTTTAAGATGACACCTAATCCTAACTCTAATACCAGAGCTATTGGTTGCCACAGCAACCGTCTCTCCATCATGGAGTCTGACTTGTTGGAAGCAACCTTAGGTGCATACAATTTAACAAAGGGACATGCCTGTAAAAGGTGATTCAATTTATTTTAACTGTAAATTGGAGTCTGACCTCTTTCCAAATCACCTGTCAAACAATTTGTAGTGAATTTGACATAATGATGAGCACATCACTGCCTCTACTGGAAATGACTGTATGTGAATGTAGGAGTGGGTGTTTTTACGTAAGGGAGTAAGTAAGTAAGGGTGGAAGATTGTGTGTCTGAAGTGAAGGAATACCTCCAGCAGGAGCTGATCAGAGAATGATGAAAGTGTATCTGTTAACAAGCAGAGCAGCAGAGTGGAAATGTAAAACATGAACTAGATCAATGTAGATCACCAAGTACATAAGGTTACATGTAAATGTCCCTGTTAATCTGATGTGGCCTTTTGCTGCTTGTCATTTCAAAATCTAACCATGGTGTTTTGAAGAATGTTTAATCTAATGCTCCAGTGAAAGCAGATACGTTAAGTTCCACAACAGAAAATTTTGATATATGGTTCTGTCATTTGAAAGATGTTTCCCATTCAGTAGATGAATCACTGTGATGTTAAAGCCTCTTCCCCCTCTGGTCCTTGCCCTGTGTCTGTGTAGGTGAGACTTGACTGCAAAGGGAAATCTAGGCAATTTCTGTACCTGCTCAGACATGGCCCCAGATTGCCGCTCCTGGTGATGGGGGCGAATTGACACAAATTGGAAGTGGAAGGTGTATCGTGAGACACCTGAGAGGGGCCAACAGTTCATGATTGGGGTTAGGTGCGGTAAAGGTGAAAATGAGTTACGCACAATTTAATAGGATTTCTGAGAAATTCTAAAGACCATGTTTAATTTTAGCCTGAAGGGTTAATGTGGATTGACTCATTTATTGCAGCGCATACTGTGGCTAGATTACTGTGCCCAAAAATATAGGTGATTTAGTGTATAAATGATGGACAGGAAGAACCAATGGAAAAAAAAACACATTACCAGCAAAAATAGATGAGTGTCTACACAATGTTTTGTGGTGTTGACTGCCTCTCAGCAGATTGTTCCTGCCCGTGTGCACGCCTGTATTTTCTCATGGCATAACTGGGCCATTAGAGTCACCCTGATGCACCACATATATTTGCTATTCATAACAGGAAGAATATGCCCCGATTGACCGCGCATATTTCTGTGACAATTGTTTTCACAGCAATTGTTCCAGTCTATTTTGGAATTCTGCATTTTTTCTTTGAGTTTAATCCACCTCAATAAGGACAAAGAAGGAGGAGATTTTCATTCAGCGATTTTCAAACATTCCAGGCCCCTTGGGCGTTTCTCTGCAGACCGTGTGTTCACAAATAAGTATAGAAAATGGCTGTGAAGTTGCAGGCTGAAGTCCAAATATGACCATGATGTGTTTGATTGTGTTTATCAGCGTCATTAAACGTAAAAAAGGACAAAACAATTCACCATGCTTTTTGGTGTAAAATGTAACTTTTTTACAAAAGCTCATCTTAGTGCAAAGCTGGAAAAATACAAGATTGAAAACACCTTTAATTAAAACCAAATGCTTTAAGATGAAAATCCACATCTACCTGTGGCCCATTGCATCAAGTAATCAAGGGAAAAGTTTGCTGTCAACCTGCTTAATTATTTTAAAATACTGCATATTGCAACATACATTTTAATTGCCTTGTGTGCATATATGTGTGAGTGCATGCGTGTCTTGGGTACCACTTAAAGACTACTCATTTGTTTGGAATGCACATAAATACTCCACTTTACTGTAGGGGCACAGCTGGCTAAACGATTAATGTACCAACAAAAACACAGACAATATGGAGTTCAGTGTGTGAAAAACCAGGCCTCAATAGAACCAGAACCAGCTTGTAAATTCCTGCGAGAAACCCCAAAAGAAACTCTGGTAACAAGCTCTCTATGTGCAGATTTAAAATAAAAAAAAAATCCTGTTCCTGTATTGTGATAAATAAAATTGAAGCAGCCTTAATTACTGTATGCTATTTATGTACAATTGATTACTAAAGCTGCAGACCTACTAAAGAAACATCACATACCATTTAAATGTACTGAATAGGATTCTGATGAGAAATACTGGATGTTGAGAGTAGCTGATTTTTTGTAAAAATGTTAAGCACACACACCAACCCACACAGCTGAACTCTGGGACACTGAGAGTTAATGTTTGGACAGACATCCCGTACCTGTTCCATCCAGCAGGTGAAGGAGCGCTGCCAGGAATCCTTCTTCTCTAAATGCAGGTACGTGTTGAAGAGGATGAGGTAAATGTAGCGCTCCAGGTACTGCAGGCTCCTCAGCAACAGCTGCTGACAGTCTGTCTCTGTCTTACCACTTTTGACCTGAGGAAAGAAGTAAACAATGTTCAACCAGTGCATGAAGTGTGAAGTATCAAGAGTCTGACTATCTTGAACAGTGACATGATCCATGTCTCTAATTACATGTAAGAAGTTGTTTGCACATTCTTGACATTTAACCAGGCTGTTGCTGCAGACATCTTGTTAGCAGACCTTGCTATCGTATTAGTTATTTGTAGATGAGAGCTTTCAGGGAGCACAGATCTGACTGAAATAACAAACTCTTTTGATATTTAGTTAAATGATTAGCGATCAGATATCACAGTTTGTTTGTCCTCCTAATGAACAAACACACAAACTGATCCAGAATAACAAGGTTAACGACAGTGTGATTCATTGTGTAACCTTCCCGGCTTATATAACGTCACCATTCCTGCACTGTGCTGCTCCTATACAGTCCCCCGCCCGCAACCCCCCCACACCCCACTGACTGCCTGCACGAATTTTCCGCATAGCGCCAACATAGTATTGTTTATCTTAGTGTCCCTCAGGCCATCAGCTCCACCAATAGATGGTGTATGTTAACTAAAGTGCAAACACATGTTGTGACTGCATCAATGGCTTTGCCTAATTTCATTAAAATGCCCTTCAAAAGCACAAAAAGAAAATGATTTGAACCATTTCAAATTATTGCTATATTTATTTTAGACAATTTGCCAGATTAAAGAACAATGTTCAGTCCATTGTCCCACCACAATTTAATCGTAAATGAATGGATAGGTATATTTTTCAAGTCCTCGAGTCACGCATGAACAATTTTCCAGCTGTGTGTTTCATGTGTGAAAGGTCAACTCCAAATATTGAGAAATATCAAACCAAATGTATTATTATTATTATTATTATTATTATTATTATTATTATTATTATGCGGACCTCTTGGCCAGGTCAACCTTGTCTGACTCAATGGGGATCTCAACCTTCTATCTGGTTAAATAAAAGTTAAACTCATTGTAAGACGGGTAAGGGCAGTAAAAGTCTCATCTGTTCTACTCATTTATGCCTACACTTGCCCTGTAGCAAAAAAACACCACCAACCACTGTTTCCAATGCCTTGTGATTTAAACATCATGGCTGATCACTGTTATCTGAGCAATGAGACAAAATACAACACTTGTGTCTAGACAACTTCAAGACCTTCCTCCACTATATTCTTTCACCTGATGAAACCTACCCAGCACACAGTGTTCACTTACGAAGGACAACTGTCACCAAACAAACGTGCACACTGCACATAATGGCTGTTTACTCACACCAGACCCTAAAACTCTCAACTCTAAAACAGTCACCTTAGTCTGCAATAGTGCAATTATCCAAAGTATGAGACGTTCCTATAACTCCTTTGATTGTTATTTAAGAGACAACATAACAGTACTTTCACAGTGCTATTTCGGTGCTGGGGGTGTCTGTTGGACACAAATCTAAGTTCTGCTTTTGTGTTTATTTTACTTTCTTTTCAATAGTCCAGCTAAAATCTTTTGTGACACAAGGAATACCATTAAAGATGGAAAACAGGGCTCCACAGCAGCACTGAGGTAGACAGCACTATTACATGCCACTTCTCACAAAATAAGGTTAGTAATAGGGTTTCTCCTCAATTACTGGCTGTGAGCGGGACCGAGGTAAAAGCAGACAGACTTTCATCAGTGTGTCGAGTCAGTGTCAAGATGTTTTCCCTGTTTTTTAATCTCATTTTTCTTTCTTTTTCCTTGATTGCCTTGAGTTGTGAGCACTTCCAGACACTGTATGATACGGCCTGCCATGCAGCTACGTGTCTGTGTGGCAGACTGTGAGCTGTGTATCGGATTGGGTAACATGTCAGCTGGGGTTAAGTGAGAGTGACTGTGAGGATAAGGTGTAGAATAGCTCAATGAACTGTCAGCAGTTCCTTTCTAGCAGTGAGAATGCTCTGCATGATAAAGAGCATTCTCACTGCTTTTTGTTTTTGACAGATGGAAGTGAGTCAAAATGTTTGCAGCAAGGGCATTCTGAGACCGGCACAGAGAGTATTTTGCAAAGTAGGTGGGCTGGGGTAATTTGAAATGTGCACGGCGCACCATAATACAATCATTCCAGAGCTGAATGACGCAGCAGAGAGGGAGGGGTGGAGTGGGGGGGATGAATGGGGTTTCCTGTCCATTCCTAAACAGCTGTGGTCAGATCCCACTTTTCCAAGCATCTGGAGCAGAGTTGAGGAGAAACTACACCTAGGCAAACAATGGCTGTGCTGTCTGTTGTCCATCAACTCTTCCAGGGGCACAGAGGAACACAGATCCCACCTTTCTTTCTTTTCTTTTTTTTTCCGGATCTACTCCACTTAACTTCAGTGCAAGGGCAGGTGAATACTGGTGAACCTGATCACCCTGTGTACCCTGTACCCCCAGGGGGCTTTCATCTCTTTTCACTTGAAAACTGCACAGTGCCAACGGCTGGCTGCTATCCATGCGCAACAACCCCCATACTCACACACTCATCCAAAAGAGATCATTTTGCAAAGATTACATAATTCACACCTCTGCAACCCCTAACTCAGAGGCTGCTATCTGTCCGTCTACATCGACCGAGCCGTGTGCGTGGTTGAGCGGCCTCTGGTGCACTTTCAGAAATTCCTTCAGACAGCAATGTCAGGAAAGATGTGGGGAAGAAAGAAAATCTAGGACAATACTCAGACAATCAAGAAGCAAGAGACAAAAGTGACAGCATCCAGCATCACCTCATCTCGCCTGGAACAAAGATAATGACTGGTCAGCCTTTGCTCACTATCAAAGGTGAAAGCTATAATTCAGTCAGCTGATGGGGTGTAATAATGAACGTCCTCAGCTCTCCTCAGCCCTTAGTGACAAAAGAAGCTGGCCAATCTCATACCATTGTTGAGAGAGTCCAGGAATGCTGGGTCGGCCTCTCAGCGAGGACAATGTAAAAGTGAGAGAAGTGGTTAAGAAATCTTATCACTGCACAAACACCAATGAGAGCACTCTGTGGGGGAAAAAAACTCATCTACTCCCTCAGAGATTGCCAACTGATGGACTGCTCATAAGAACACAAAGAATGCACTGTACCCAAGTGAAAACCATTATTTTCAAAAGCCAATAGAAAAATACTACTGCTTCATTTCTGGGGAATCAGGGCAGCACTAACTTCCTGGCTGGCCAATCAAAATACCCTGTAGCATTCTTAGAACACAATATTTGTGCCAGAAGAGTGTAGACAGTTAAACATCTCAATTGGCCCCTTAATTAGTTATTGTTGGTAGAAGTAACACTGCAAGACATTAGTTCTAAATTGGCATCTTTTTTCCAACATGGCAGTGCGACATTTTGAGGAAGAACCTCATCATTCATCTTTATACACAGTTTATACTGGCTCTGTGTTAGCATGTGTTAGCATCTACCTGGCCTAGCTCACACATTAAAATTAAAAACCATTTTAATCATCATTTTATAGTGTTTGTTTTTCATGCTTCATCTCCACAGTGAAGGTAGTAGTGAGGTACTGAAAACCAAAAGTGCATTTAAATAGTTAAATATGTTTTGATATAAAGATTTCGTATTACTGCCTAATGCCAGTGTGTCATAGAAACATATGTTTCTGCTAAAATACACTATTCAGCAAAGCCAGATACTGTACTTGACAGTATAGGGTTGTATAGTCATTAAACCGTCTCAAGTCCAGCCACAAATCATCTGTTACCACATTTAAATGAGCTGCAAACCAGCATTCGCTTATGCCATGAGGCACCAAAAATCTCTGCAAAAGAACTCTAAACTGCACTGGAAATATGGCTGCTGAACGAGCAGTGACATTAATGTAACAAAGCTTCGTCCATTCAACATCTCAGGTCATATGTCTTAAAAAGTGTCAAATACTTTGAGAGCAGAGTTGTTGTTTTTTTTTTATATCTGATTCA
>JAVQJX010207572.1:0-10406 GCA_036025115.1 Ambassis agassizii
TTATATAATTGGGTATTTGGAGGACTAGGTTTAATAATGTGTATACTGGAATATTAAAGCAGTAACACATACATTCTGAGTATCTGGATGGTGTATTAACAATAAAAAATGTGGAAAAGTTCCACTTTTCACCCTCAGTGGCCACTAACTTGGCTACATAGCAGAGGATTATCCAGATAGATCCATCCAAATCCTAAATATAATGAGCAACAGAATCAGTCTTAGCTGCTGAAAAAGTAAAAAAAAAATGTTTGACTTTGGTCATGGTGAAAATGTAAGTTCCCTGACCTGCACACTGTGCCAGCTTGTGTTGCTGTTGTTGCATCCTGTTTGAATGTAGCCTAACCACCTTTTAGCATCAGGCTGTGGTGTGTGTCAGAAGCATCCCAAAAGCAACCCTGTGCCCTGCTCTGCTAAAAAATGTATTTTAAGTTTGTTTTGATTTTCAGCTGTGGCTAAGCTTTGGATTGATGTGCCACAATGCAGCACCGAAAATGTAATTGAAGTTTCTCTCACTGTTTCTTCAAGCTGTTCTTCTAAGAAATCACAATGTGTGAAATTAAATCCAAAGTTTAAAGAAAAGGAGGCATGGTCACAGAAAATAGCACATAATAACACATGTTAGAGATTGAAGCTACAGGCTGTAATCTGTGCAGGTATCCTGCCACCAGGAGATTAGAGGAGCAAGGGGATTGGCCCCAAGAGGCCACAGGGATTACAACATGGAAAGGCTCTGTAGGTCAGGGAGGCGATCAAACCTGCTTCGGTGAAAGAGGGGGAGGGAAAGTAGGATGAAGAACAGGAGAAGGGGGTGGATAAGAGGGTGTGGATCACAAAACAGAGAAAGGGTGTGCATGGGGAGAACCATCGAAAATACATATGTGAATTCATTAGTTGCTCCCTGACCCCTCAGCTAACTGACTGACTGGCTACTGGGAAACCCCAACAAATCTCAAAAGATTAGCAAGAAAGTTAAACAGTGAGTACCTGCAGCCTACTGCACAGTGTTTGACCCAACAGCACACAGTTAAGTTTCTTATAAGGCAAGCAAAGGATCACCTCCTCACTCAATTAATATGTTTATCCTGGTGTTCCTCTTAGAGTTGGGCCTAATCTTGAAACACTCCACAGCCACCTGGGACTGGGAGTATACAGGTGGTTAACACTCTCCTGGAGCTGACTGTAATCTGTGAAATTCAAACACAGTTAGTGTCCTCACTTCAGACTGAGTGCAGGATTCACCTTAACCAAAATTGAAAATGACACCAACCTTCTGCTTCAGTAGAGCCACTGGTGTAAATCTGCCTGTACCTTGGAGACCTGAGGAAACCTGCCTCAAAGCACGTCACATAGGGAGAATATATTCTTTAGTCAGCCGTTAAAGTTATGAAAATAAAAATATTTTTAGAGATTCCAATACAATTTTAACACACATATTTAATAAAGATAAAGCATGCACAATTTAAAATCAGTCCACATAAAAAAGTACAGATTATGATGACTAATATTTTTCTAATCTCTGAGATTAGAATCAGAGTTATGGTCAGGTACATTTGTGAGCAGCAAATCAAGTGTATCTGAATATTTACTGATACTATTTCAATTTGAACCCCTCAAACAGTTTATGGTGATTAGATGTCACCTCTCATATCACCCATAAATGTAATAGTGAGAGGTGACCTACAAATGCAGTCTGATGCCTGCCATACTATCAGTCTATTAAACCAGTTATTAAGAATTTATATCAGTTTTTATTGTGACTGATGCAATGTATAGTTACTATACAGTATGGAGATATGGATTAAGTTACTGTTTGTGAAGGAACTGGATCATCAGTAGTTCATAACTTTACATGATGAGAAATCTCTCCACATGTGATTTCTAACCATGACAATGATAAACTGACTCATGACATGTGAGTCGGTTGACACATTGCTGCATGCACAGCCGGTTAAAATTAACGCAAATTTGACAACAAATGTCCTGCAAACACTCAAAGTCGACAGGAACAAAAATGTCATGTAGGGACACTAAACTTTGTACAAAATTATAAGCATCCATCAGTGCATATTTTAAACGTTTCCAGGAAAGAATCAAGTCAAATCACATGATGTCTACGGGAGAGATTATGGAACAATAGTGAGCTTTCTTAACTTCTGGGAGGAAATATGCGTCACATCAGAAAAGCTCTCATTGAGAATAGATGTGTGGCCTGCTATAAGTTGGGTCTAAGCAGAGGAGCATTGGTTCTCAGCTTTTAAACCCAATGGATTATCCAGTCTTTACCCTAATGTGCCACAATTGGAGAAGTGAATGCAACAAGTTATTGATGTTGAGTTTTAGTTGGAGCTTGGTCTTAGTGGCCTACTGCCCTAAAACGAATGCAGTAATGATCTGTTCCTTCTTCCTTTAAAACACTAGTGTTATCAAAACGCCAATATAGCCACCTCTGTAAGGGTTAAAACTCTTCTGTTGTCGTCTCTCTCTCTCTCTCTTTTTCCCAAAAAAAGTAAAAAGGACAGTCAACTGTTACAACTTTCTTCATTGGTTTGATTCATTATATTCCCTCTCCCACATTCCTCCCCTCTGTGACTCCCTTCACTGTTAATATCTTCCACTTCAGTGAGAATTTGGAAACAGGACACTGATCAAAGAGTTGGGTGCTGGGAGGCTGGATGGGGGTATTTTGGATGAGAGTTGAGATTGGCCTATTAAAAGGAATGTGGACTGATTCCACAGAGAGCTCATGGCATTGGCTGCTGAGGACAGACAGCATATGTATGGTAAATAGTCACTAAATGATCCAGTCCGCATTGTGAAGTGACACACATAGAATGGCCCCACAGCCTCACAGACTGCCTATTCATGGGGGGATAATGGACAGTACAGTCGTTATTTACACAGGCTACGAGCTAATTGAGACGCAGTAAAGGTTAACAAAAGGGTTCACTCACAGATGAACGTGAGATAAACTCATACCTGCATGTTTGTGAAGATGAATTTAAATTCTTATTAGTGGCTCCTGTGGTCTCTGGAAGCCGTATTCACATTTTTAGTCTCCTTCTCCGTGATGTTTTGCAGTAACACACACCTAAAACTAAACTCTGCCACACACAGTATGTGGGAGGGCTAATCTGTCCATCGTGCCAGGTCGCTTCAAAAGAAGTGAGAACAGATTAGACAAATGTCACATTGAATAAGTGACTGAGATTTAAAAGCAGGTGACCTGGTGACTTTGTCATTTTAGTCCATCCGCATCTTTGTCGCGTATAAATAGGTACAGATATTGTTTGAATATCCCCTCTCAGAGCTCTGTAGCAGTACTCATGTAACTGACCTTACATGAACTCAAGTCTCCTTACAGACATGCTGTGAGCTGTAGCAGGTGGGGAGTTATCAGTTTCTGCCATTATAAAAGTATTACTGTGCAACACATGAATTAATGTGTTAAGGGGGTGGCAGTAGCTCAGTCCATAGGGCATTGGACTTTGAAGCGGAGGGTCGCTGGTTCGAGTCCAGCTCTGGACACATGAGGTGAGCTGGTAGCTGGAGAGGTGCTAGCTCACCTCTGGAGAGTTACTGCTGAGGTGCCCTTGAGCAAGGCACTGAACAAGGCACTCCCCACCACCACCACCACCTGCTCATGGCTGCCTGGTGCCCATCAAATGTAAAATGTCTGCTCCTGATGATCTCACTGTCTTTGTTTCTCAGGGATCCTGTGCAATGCCACATCAGACAAATGTTTGTCTGCACCTTGCCACAATGGAGCCACATGTGTGGACACCATGGATGATTACGCCTGTATTTGTACCAGGGAAGGGGTGCGATACATGGGCAAAAACTGTGATGAACTGTATGACGCCTGCTCCTTTGCTCCATGTGAAGACTGCACCAGCATCCCTGGTACCACAGAGTACCACTGCATCTGCCCAGAGGGACTCACAGGGGACAACTGCACGGAGGAGGTGGACGAGTGTCAGAGCAACCCTTGCTCTGAGCCTCGCTCTCTGTGCGTAGATCAGCTGAATGGGTACTTCTGCAGGTGTCCTCCTGGGTATGGAGGAAAAGACTGCAGGACTCATGTGACCGACTGCATTGATGAACCCTGCAGGAATAATGGGACGTGTCTGCTACGACCAGAAGGCTTTGAATGCCACTGTGCACAAGGGTTTGAAGGGAAGACCTGTGAGGAGGACGTGAACGAGTGTCTGTCAGAGCCCTGTCAGAACGGAGCCATCTGTATAGATGGAGTAGCAGAGTTCCACTGCTTCTGTGTGCCGGGCTTTCAGGGCCACAACTGTGAAATAGACATCAATGAGTGTGCCTCACGGCCCTGTGAGAACAACGCAACATGCATCAATGAGAAGGACCACTACGAGTGTGAGTGCCTCATCGGCTTTACAGGTACAGTGACACACACATTATTATTACATAATGTGATGTCCAGAGTTATGTTTGATTAGTTAAGAGGCAATTCCATACATTCCTCCAACAACTGGGCCTCCATGTTAGATGCAATTAACACAATCAGAAGTGACAATCTTTATTTGTTCTTCTCTGGTCCTTTCTGCATCTCCTCAGCATCATTTGTTAATTCCAGAGTGTTTTGTTTGTTCCTGATAAAGTGGGCACGATGAGTATTTTAAGTGCACAGTGAGATGTTTTCAGGCTATCAGGAGCTCAGATAAAGCCTCCGTGCAGCGTGAGAGAAAACACTCCCATCTTACTATTCTTCCTCCAGGAGCCTGCTCTGTGTCAGAGGAGCTTCATGTTATCTGGGAGCCCTGGGGTTAGATCAGTACACAACATTCCCCTGTCACTCAGCCTGTTTGGAGAATGTGAAAAAGCCTGTTATCACTGCTGATATCTGCAGACTAGAATAGACACACTGATATTGACAGCTGGAGCAGTTTCTATACTTCATTACACTCTTGTTTTACCCTCCAGGAGTGAACTGTGAGACTGAAGTAGATGAGTGTGAGTCCAGCCCGTGTCGTAATGGAGCCACCTGCCTTGATCTGATCGGCATGTACTCCTGTGAGTGTCTGTCGGGGTTTGACGGCATCAACTGTGAGGTGGATGTGGACGAATGTGCCAGTGAACCCTGTCAGAATGGAGGTGCCTGTCATGACATGGTGAACAGGTAATGGAATTCAAAGTCAGTCCAAAATATACTTTAGTTTCAGCTGTAAGTTTTGGTCACATTGCTGAAAGAATTGGTGAACATGTTTCATGCTGTGTTTTTTTTTTCCAGCTATGAATGTGACTGCAGTGATACAGGATTTGAAGGTGACTACTGTGAAGTGGACATCCCTGAGTGTGCCTCTGATCCCTGCCAGCACGGTGCCACATGTGTGGAAAGAGTCAAGGGATACACCTGCCTCTGCTGGCCAGGTAGGGAACTGCATGACTGTACCAGCTCAGGCAGCCAATAGCATTCCCACTGAGACACACAGAGAAAACATCACCTACATATACTTAATTTTGTTGTATTTTCCAGGTTATGAAGGACCAAACTGTGAGGTTGACATTGACGAGTGTGCCGAACACCCCTGTGAGAATGATGGGGAGTGTTTCGAGCGCTCCGATCCGTCTCACTGGGAGCTGGACTGGGAGCTAAGCTTTGCAGATGCTGCTGGATATATTTGTCAGTGTCAACCTGGATTTGCAGGTCAGTAAAACTAAAGGAAGCAGCAGGTAATGTTTTTTTTAAATCTTCTGACAACATTCTGATGTATTTACAGGAGAGAACTGCTCTGTCAATATTGATGAGTGTGAGTCTGAGCCCTGTCAGAATGGAGGCATCTGTAAGGATAAGATCAATGGCTATACGTGTACATGTCCTGCTGGGTTCTTAGGTGAGTTTTCAAGTGGAATACTTTTCAGTCCCACGTTGATTATGATTTGATAATGATACTTCAGTCTAGCTTTTCTAACCATCTGTGTCATCCTTCCTCTAGGCCTGCTGTGTGAGGTGAACATTGATGAATGTGAGAGCCAGCCCTGTCAGAACGGTGGCTGGTGTGAGGACGGCAGGGCGTCCTACACCTGTCACTGTCCTGACCCGGAGCCAGGAGAACTTCCCTGGGGAGGTGATCACTGCGATGTGAAGCTCTACGGCTGCGTGAATCACGAGTGTCAGAATGGAGCCACTTGCCATCCCTGGCTAGAGGACGGACAGCACGGTCACACATGTTTGTGTCCTCACGGCTTCTATGACGAGCAGTGCTCCACCAGAACAACGTTCTCCTTCTCCACTCCTGGGTTCATTCACATTCATGTTGTTGAAGAAGAAGAAAGGACTCGCAGGGAGGTGGAGCACCGTGTTCACACCGGCTTCGGAGTACAGCTACGCTTTCGGACGACTCTGCCTAATATGCTGCTCTTCTACAGAGGGGATGAGGATAACCATCTCCTCCTGGAGATTGTTAATGGTGGACTTCATTCAAAAGCCTTTTCTGAGGAGTCTGAGCTGGATGTCACGTTTCCTGGTTTGGTTAGTGACGGAGACTGGCGGGATGCTCATGTATTTGTCAACAATGAAGGTCTCATCTTAATCCTGAAAGGTCCTGGTTGTGACAAAGATGGATGCAAAGTTACTGATGGAGATTCAGATGAAGCACCTTTCCAGCCCTCTGCAGCCTTCACTAATGTCTATGTGGGTGGAGCCCCGGAGGAGCTTTTAGAGTACTCTTTAAGTGCTGGAGGTTTCATTGGATGCATGGAGGACCTGATGATTGACTCCAAGCCTATCTTACCACAAACACTTCCAGAGGACCAGGGTCATGAGCTGGGATGTAGTAAGACTGAATGGTGTGAGTCTGACCCCTGTCATGGACACGGACGCTGTGTGGACCTGTGGACCAGCTACCAGTGTGACTGCCACAGGCCCTTCCACAGTGAGGACTGCTCTGAAGGTAACACTGTCACAGCAGAAATAATGAGTGTATTGACCCAATGTCAGTATCAGATTAACGCACATCAGTGTCAGCGACAAATCTGTACTCACTCTCATTAGCTGTATTAGCTTAGCCATAAACCTCACCTCTTTGGTCACTGTTTCCATTCGAAAGCTTCATTAATGTTGACAACTTAACCTTAGACATCCACGGTCAGTCTGAAAGGTCTCGTTGTAATAGCATGTGGCTGTTTCTTAGCCCTCTCTTCTTATTGACAATGCATCAACAACAGTGTAACTAGATTCAAGCTCCACCTTTGTATTTGTATTTATGCCCTGACAGAATACCCTTCGTGGACTTACAGCCACGAGGACACACTGAGCTTCAGTGCCTATGATGTTGGTAAGAACCATGGCGGCATCTTCAATGTGTCTTTCTTCCTGAGGTCCTTAAAGCCAGACGGACTGCTGTTCCAATTGAGGAGACCCTCAGAGAAAGAGGGGGGAGAGGTCTACTTCTCCATCTACCTGGGGATGGGGAGGATTTTTGTTAGCTCGCGGCCTAACAGCACCCCGCTGACAGCTCCCATATTTGTCACTACTGGTGAGAAGCAGCTCCTACAGGTGGAGGTCCAACACAGACAGGTGATCTTTGAGCATGCCGGCCTTCGCTATGGAATAGGACAGATACCTGAAGTGAGTGTTAATAGTGGGGATCAGGCTTATGTGGGAGGACTTCCAGGAGACTGGGACTCTGACGTGTGGGGAGGACACTTCAAAGGATGTCTGCAGGATCTTCGTTTAGACCATGTGCATTTGGACCTGGATGGCTGGAACAGCTCTGAAACAGAGGAAGTTTATTTGCCAAGTGATGCTGAAAATGTTGAAAGGGGCTGCGTCAGTGATGATACTTGTAAGGTAGGAAAGTTCTCTACTAGTAGTACAGGAACATTTCTTATTGTGGAACATTTGGGAACAGATCTTGAAGATTACTTTCTGCCTTGATTTCTTGTGTACATATAAAATGCCCTTTCTTCCCTCTGCAGGTGGAGCCGTGCCATAATGGAGGAAAATGCACCATCACGTTCAATGATTTTACCTGTTCTTGTCCAGAAGAATACACTGGGAAGACCTGTGAATCACGTGTGTGGTGTGTCAGTGATCCTTGTGTCAATGGGGGACACTGTGTGGACCTTCATGATGGATATGAATGTAAGAACATCTGCTTCATTCCAGCACTAGGCTACTTTGATAAATGACCACGCTTAATCCTTCTCCCTGTTCTTGGCACAGGTGTGTACAATGCCACGTTTGAGAACAGTCCTGTGCAGTACAGTGCTGGAAGCTCTCTGGCCGAACCCGTCTCCAACATTTACTTTGAGGTGCGGACTCGTTCAGAGAACGCTGTGCTCCTGAGGGCCTCCTGGGGCTCTGACCTGCTGATGGTGGGTCTGCTAGACTCTTCAGTCCGGGTGGAGATCCACATTGGCAACAGTGTCGAGACGATGGCGTTTACAGGAGTCCGCAGGGTGGCAGATGGGTCCTGGCACCGTGTGAATGTTTCCATGGCTGAGAAGCAGCGGAAGACTTCACCGTGGGTCATCACTGTGGATGGAATCACAGACACCAGCAGTGTACCTGAGCGAACAGGAAGCATTCGTTTCCTCAATGAGAAGGAGGTGGTGCTGGCCGTTGCTGAGAGCTTTACCGGATGCTTGGGTGCAGTCCGTCTGGGAGGAGTCTACCTTCCCTTTGTGGATGACAATAAAGCCCCACAGCCCTCTCAGTTCCATTTAGTTGGAAAAGCAAAGATTCATTTGGGTTGCAGCAGCGCCCCTGTTTGTGATTCAGACCCCTGTTTGAATGGAGCCACATGTGAAGACCTCTTCAATAAGTTTGGCTGTCTGTGTAACTCTGGGTGGGAGGGAGAACAGTGTGAGACAGACACTGATGACTGTGCGTCTCAACCCTGTGTCC
The DNA here is from genome assembly GCA_036025115.1 of Ambassis agassizii. NCBI lineage: Eukaryota > Metazoa > Chordata > Actinopteri > Ambassidae > Ambassis > Ambassis agassizii. The sequence goes on from JAVQJX010207572.1 coordinate 8,876, forward strand.
ACGGAAGCTGTAAAGACTACTTGGCAGGTTTTGAGTGTCACTGTCACCCTGGATATGCCGGCACTCTCTGTGATGAGGATCTGGATGAGTGTGAGCATCATGCTTGTGAACATGGAGGAACCTGTCAAGATGGACCCAACATGTACACCTGTGTGTGCCCCAAGGACTACAGCGGCCCTCGCTGCCAGTGAGTCACCACTCATCATTGCATGGACTGTTTAAATATGGATGATATGTCAGAAATCAAACCAAAATTCATCATTTTGAGCCATAATTTTTCATCCTTTTTTGTGCAGTTTAAATACAGTTTGCTTTTCATTGTTTTTGAACAGGCAGTGGTACCTTTTAGCATGACAGATTCTTTATGTCCTAACAAAACAACCTTTTCTCCAGGTGGGACTATCCTCCAATACAGTGTGGTACAGATGTGCAGTGTGAAAACGATGGAGTCTGCAATGATGGTCTGTGGGGAGCCAACTGTACATGCATGCCAGGTTTTACAGGCAGCAGGTGAGCTCACCTCCAACCTGTAAAATGGGACATGAAGTATAGTTTAAGTATAAGATTTTCATGTCTTCATTGTTGTGTTGCAGGTGTGAAGTGGAGATCAATGAGTGTGAGTCTAACCCCTGTCGAAATGGTGGCTCCTGTCTGGATCGATTCAACATGTTTGTGTGTGAATGTCCACCAGGCTACAGCGGCCCAGTCTGTGACACTAATGTATGTTTGACATATCCTTCTTCTTTATTATTATATGAGTGGAGTAGCACTATGTCCTCATGAATAAGGTATATTCTCTGTCCCCCTCTGCAGAAACAAGCCAGTAAACAGGCAATCCCCTGGCTGGTGGTAGCCATCCCGCTCCTTTGCTTCTGTGTGCTGATTATCATAATTGGGTTGACCTTCATGGTGCTCACGGCGAGGAAGAAGCGCCAGTCAGAAGGCGCTTATAGCCCCAGCTCTCAGGAGTTGGCTGGAGCCCGTCTAGAGATGGACAGCATGCTCAAAGTACCTCCAGAGGAAAGACTCATCTGAGAGCAGCACAGAGAGAGATGAACAGAGGCGGTCCAGGCACTGCTGGCAGGTGCACAGGACCGACTGCGAGGCTCATCTAAAGGTGCTGTCAAATACTGCCCCCTCCTGGTGCAGACCAGAAACAGCCCCTGTGCTGCTCTATGCCACTACAATACACAATCTAAGAGAAACAATCCCAAAGCCCTTTTACGCCCCAGAAACCCACAGAGTGAACAGGGACATACTGTAGTTTGTCTATGGCAGAGCGTAAAACTCAAATTTACAGGCTCTGTTATGTGTAGAGGACAGTTTAAGGGCTTTTAGAGTGCACTGCACAGCCAGCAGTGTAAAATGACTTTCCACAGTCAGAGGATGAAGGGACACAAGCATACTGCACACACTGCAAGCCAAACACACACACACACACACACACACACACACACACACACACACACACACACACACACACACACACACACACACACACACACACACACACACACACACACACACACAC
>JAVQJX010207620.1:0-10010 GCA_036025115.1 Ambassis agassizii
TTAATATTAATTGCTGGTTGTAAGGTATCCTGTGATGATGATGACTCATACTTACATTGTCAAATAATAGCTGTACTTGTTGGGCTTTTATTGTGAAGGACAAAAGTGAGGTTGGCAGGAAGTATGCTTCTTCCTGTCAGAAAAAATACATCAAACTAATTTTTGTTATATCTAACATAATAAAGCAGTGGTTAAAAGCGAGTGAGTCGCCCGAAAGGTGGAATCGAGCCACTCTGCCGCTAGGCAGCTACAGGTTTGAAGCCTGCACCCCGGACCACCGAGGCTCATCCGGGCAGTTTTAGGATAGGCGTCCGCGTACTTAAGTACCTCACCTCAGACACAGGTATTTCACTCATGGTGTCAGTAAGATTACTTCAGATCGTATTCTTTTATCGCAGACAGATCCTATACACAGGCTACGACCACACTACAGACGTGTTTTGTCGTAATTCTGCCAAATCAACACAATAAAAGAACCAAATTGTTGTTCCTTTGTTGTTTTATGGTAAGTAGGCGCACTTTCATTGGCTGTCAGAAAAATCCAAAGGTCAACTTTACTTCACCTTCCTGTGTTAGTGATCATAGCGATATTACAGTTACACGAGTCCACACATCTTTGCAGCAGCTTTGTAAAATATGTGGTAATATAATATGGTATGGTTTTTTTTCAGAACAAGTTATAATTGTAGGCAAATTTGTTAAAAGGCATTAGTGAACTTTTTAAAAGTCTTTATGTGTGCAATTACCAGTATTTCTTAGACAGTCAGACAGACATAGATAGATAGATATTTTATTAATCCTAAAGGAGAGAATATGGGTCTCCAGTAGCAGCTCAGACTTTATCGTCCTCAGCTGGAAACCAGATTACAGTGACAGGACGTATCAGATCAGCGTGGTAATCAACATGCTCTATGGTTTTACCTTTACATCTTTTTTAAGAATTAAATTCTCAATTAATGGAAAAAAGAACCATGTAAAACTTAGAAAACACTTACACTTACATTTTGATAATGAAGGATTATTAAATGTTAAATGTCTAATAATGGGGGCGGCAGTAGCTCAGTCCATAAGGGATTGGGCTGAGAAGCAGAGGGAAGCAGAGGCCACCAGCTCAAGCCCAGCCCTGGACCAAGACACATGGAGGTGGACTGGTAGCTGAGATACTGCCAAGGTATTAAAGGTCCCATATTATACACTTTATTCCCAATCTGAGACCATTCATTAATATCTAAATGAAATATTTCCGCCGTATGGACAAATCGACCCTCAGTTTGAGTGCAGCGGCTTCTCTTCACCTCCCTCTCTTGAGCAGCTTCAGAAATGTGCCGTTTATGGTCATTTCCTGTGGGCGGAACCCTGGTGGAGCAGCTCAGCTGTTGGCTCCGCCCATCGCATCGCCCGTCATGAGGTGATTGACAGGTTAGGCCTTAGCGGTTATTACAGCGTAGTGAAGGATAAACAAACGCCGGAACACCGGAACCCATTCCTGAAGAAGTTCGAGCAAGAAGACTTTTTGTGTTCATTTATGCAGCCACAAACAGAACAGTGCTTCTGTCGCTTAGCCATGTCCGCTAACGAGGGTTGCCGAAGAGGAAAAACACTGGGCTTTGAGAGCCAGTAGGCGGGTCCGTGGCAGTACTCGCTCTGTGGGGAGTGGTCATTGTCCCTTAAGACGTCATAACGTGCACGCTTTCTAACTCGCTCGTTTCAGCGCTTACTTCCCTAGAGGTGGAGCAGGGGGGAGTGAGAGCGCCTGAAAGAGTTTCACACTTATGGGTCTCCTACACATGCGGGGGGACCAGTATGACTGTTCCAAAACCATTAAAAAAAGTGAATTTTGCATAATATGGGACCTTTAAACAATAATATAGAACAGGGAAAGGCAAGAAAAGTCACAACTCATCAATGTAAGTGTGACACATTTATATTACACATGACATAACAAACCTGAGGAACTTTGTGGCCCTCTCAACAACCTCTAGCCATACTGATGACACAGTTCCCTCATCAAACAGTGTAGCCTCAGGTAAAGCCCGCAGGGCATCCAGAGACTCCTGGAGAAGCTCACTGCAGAGATCTGCATCATCTCCTGCACAAAAGCACACACATTTTCTAGTTTATGATTACTGCTTTCATCTGTGGACTGCCTGTTCAACATGTTGCATGATATGCAAAAGCTGAATTGAAGGTCCCCTCAGTATGTGGGAAAGAATATCGTGTTGTACTTTTGTTTGTCTATTATATTCTGGGAATACAGATAGAGTAAGGACGAAAGGCTTAACTCTGCATGTGTGTGCTGCTCATATTACAGAAGATCTACAGAGGACACCAATGCTACCCGCCCAGTCCCTGTGGACAGTTATCTCGCAGCCCCACATCAGTACATGTAACAAAGACAGCCTCTCAACTCAGAGTTAACAGTTAAACACATCAATGAAGAATACTGTTGGTGCCAGATCTGCTGCACTTTAAAAAGAATTAGTTAGCCAAATTTTTCATATTAGATCCTAGGGATTTTATTTATTTATTTATTTTATTTTCCTAATAGCTACTTGTCCCTTTGCATCTATCCTGCATTCTCTCAAAGTCCTATATTTAGTAGCAACAAGCTAAAAAAATAACGTGACAAAATATGTTAAGATTGTTTACTATGAGGTGCTTGTGACATGGTGCAACACATTCCATCCAACAGCTGCTAAGGAAAGCTCTATTACTACAACAGCTACCATGGCCATTACGAGTGGACAACACATCTTCACTGTCATTGTTGGGACTTTCTTACCTGACCTCCAGGCCCGACGAAGGAAAGCAAAGGCAAAAGAGAGAGCTGCCCTGGAACCGACCCTGGCCAGACCTTCAACACTTTTACTGACTGGACGAGGGCTGAAATATCAAACAAATGAGATGAACTGAGAGGGATCAACTATAAGGAAAACAAACACACCAAACTGAAGGGTTTAACTAGAAGTTAGTCATAATGAGTTACAAAGGCTGTACAGTAATTGTAGCTGTTCACATCTGTATGTGTACAAAACATCTTGTTTATTACAGTGTGATATTAGTTTAGTAAAAAAAAGCTAGTTTTACATCAAATCTCCTACATGGTACCAGCATTTTGCATGCATTCCACATGTGGACCTGCTGCCTCTAAAGTACAACTTAAGTAAAGTTACCACCGCCAGTTACCATAAACTGGTCACTTTAGAGTGGAACCTTAGGCCACTTCCACATGAAGATGAAGTAGTTTTTGTTTCAAAAACGTTCTGTAAATATGGCATCATTTCAATGAATGCGTGTCCACACATACACATGCACATGCACATATCCAATCAAACCACTGAAAACTCTGTAGTACATATGCCAAGCCAAAAGAAAAAAGAAGACATAAGGGAGACACAAAAAACTCATGTGAGGTAAATGGAGTAACATGGATGTAAAAACATGTGGTGCATGTTGTTTCCCACTTGCTGCTCGTAGTGGTAGCAGAGGAGCAGAACATTTTGCTGTAAAAGCAAAAACAAGTTCCGTACTTTGTTGTTCTCAGAGTGAGCGCATGTGAATTAAGGGAGGTATTTTGTTTGTAGTTTTGAAATCATGTGGCTGAAACGCCCACCATACAATCAAAAAATTTGTGGATATGCCCACACTCACTTCTGTGTGGTCAAGCATAGGTCACTAATCAGTCCATCCACCTACACAACTGCAGTACAAGGAACTAGACTCTGAACCTAACCTGCATATCTAGGATTTATGAGGGCTACAGGAGTGGGTTTGTCCACACAAAAGTGCTCCACTTCATTGTTTTCTACCTTTTATTGTCAGCTGCAGGCAGGGGTGGGCTGGGGGGCGTCTTCCAGCGGACTTTGTATTTCTCCTTCATCATGCTGTGACTGAGAGAGATGAGATAGCGCTCCAGGATGACTAGGCGCTGGCGCAGACGTTGGGCAGACAGGGTGCTTTTGGCCATCTGACCGGAGAGCTTCTGCTGGTCATCAACTAAAACCATCAGACAATCCTTCAATTCTGTCTCATCTGGAAAGGACAATGAAAGCATTACCAAGTTACAAATAGTGCCACTTACATGTTACATAAAACATAATAAAACATTTATGTATACTGTAACATTTTTATAAAATAGGCCTACAATGAGGTAACAACTGTAGTATCAGTTTGATTTTTCCATGAAGTTTCCTCTTCTTCAATTTGAAAGAATAGTGGAAACCACTGATCAGATGTAACCAGGTAATATGTAATCAATATACATATATGTGTATATTATACACTGGTCAGACCAACCTGTGGAATCTTCATAGTTGTCCACTCTCAAGTTCTAGGATAACTGGGCCAACAGAGGATGACTTGAGGAATTTGAATTCTCACTCACTTTCATCATAAGCTCAAATAAAAATACATCATGGGTCTGAAAGTTATGCATTTGTGGCCAAACACAGATTTGGGCCAGCATCCAACTACAAGCCACAGAGTATGGATGTGGTGTAGCCGTGAGGTGAGCTGATGATGTTTTCAAAGTTTAACCAATCAACTTTCAAATATTGTCCAACAGTGAATGCTTGTTCTATTTCTATTTTAATGTTTGTCTATACAGCATTACAGCAGGGAAGACAAGATGGGCCGAAATAGCCGGTCTGAAATCCACTTAAGCTTTATGTAAGCTACACTGGCCTTAGGTTGTATGAGTAGAACAACGCTGTCAGAACAGATAAATATCAGACTCTTCCCATTTATTTTACATTACCCACAACTAGAAATGCATTTTATAACAACTTTACAGAGGCACAAAAAGGGCACGTAACACTAATCCATAGTCTTTATAAATTATTAAAAGTGATATGAAAAACTCATGCACTGCTTGGAATCAAAGGAAAAACTGTGATGTCCGACCATCTGAATTTTAATACATTAACCAAGCCGTAACAGCTGAGACCTATGTGATTCCGCTACCTGACCACCCAGAAAGAAAATCAGGAAGTATGCTGGTGAGCTTTGAGCATTCATGGCAGTACATTCGCTCATGCAGTGATCCCATAACACTTGCTGTACAATCAGTGTGATTTCCTCAGTCATTCAAAAAAAACAGAGAGAAGCAGCCAAGCAGCTACATACTACAAAACTAGCATTCAAAAGTGTATGTAAACCAGGGCCCCATCCCCCACCAAACGCTTATCTCTTATGACCACTCCATGACACTGTCCCACCCACTCCTACAAGAAGTAAACACAAGCTGGGTGAGAGACAGCACCCCACTCTGAAGCACATTGTAATGACTATTAAGATTGCAACCAGTGGGGTAAAAATAACCTGTCAGACATGGAGACTGCATGTTCTCATTTTAGAGTTTCCACATCTCACGTGCCAGCAAAACATGTACACATTAGCACAGCCTGACAAACATGAAATTCATAAACAGACAGACCGTGTGACCATGTGTCGAAAAGGTCAGTATAATTGTATCTAGTCGACATTTGAGTATTGGGAAACTGTCTGGTGTCAGCATGGTATTAATTACCCTACTTGGAATAGACATAAAATAACAAGCACTGATGGGTAGCACTGTGAGATAGCAGGCTGCAACAGGACGTACAGCAGCCCACCAAACTGAAATCTCACCTGGCTGCCGCCCCCAGTCCCAGGTCTCAATGATGGAGTGATGGACTGACAGTGACATCTCCTCCTCCTCTTTTTTCTCTTTGTCATTGGGCTCATCTTTCTTCTGAGTTCCAAAACAATCCGTGCAATCTTCTACAAAGAGGCAAAAAATGTAACAATTAGTTTCAATCTCAAGGCTAATATGCCACACCTGTGACCATGTCAGGTGTGTGATGTATGCGCAGCATGTTATGAAATGTGTAATTCTGTCCGAAATATAAGGCATAACAAAATGCTATAGAGACATAGCTATACCTGGGTGAGCCGGTTCTTCTCTGTTGAATGTTATCTCTTCATCTTTCACCATTTCATTCCACATCTCACTCAGGCCCTCTGGAGAGAATGCCCGCTACAAAAAGATAAAAGAATAATTAGCACAACAAAATAACAAATGTTAAGATGTTTTCACATATTTGTTTGTTTTATAGATTCTGCATAAGCAAAGTGATGAAGGCAGATGATAATCGCATAATGAGAAAAAACAGATTCCATGCACCCAGACGTTAAATGTGTACTGTGTTTGTTTCATTATTTTGTAGATTTTCAGACATGTGGAGCTTATGCAATTTGTTTCATCTGCACCTTGACTACAAGAACAGCTGCTTTATCTCAGTGTTTTGACTGACTCAAGAAGATATCTGCAAGAAAAAATAAATGTGTCAGTGGCTTGGTGTACATGAGGCCTGATCTGACATTTGCAATAAGGTGGTTTACAAACTGCTAATGAGGCTGGTATTATGCAATAAGTTTTAAAGACCACAGCAAAGCTATTACGGACTGATTCCTTGAAAAGGAAGGTGAAGACAGATATTTTATATTAGTGAGGCATAATGTTTTTGAGAACAAAACAACAATGTTTTAGGTATACATACCTGCAAGTCTATCTTCAGCCATTTGTCATGAAATCTCTGCTGTGCATCAAGGGTAAAAGATGGAGAAGGCATCTTTGCCTCTCCTCTCCTGGCTGCAAACGCAGCCAATCTGAATGATAAAAGATGTGACAAAAGCTGTAGTACATTATCAGAGATATGAGATGAGAATAATGACGGCATGAAACGTGTAAAGAGGAAAGCTCGCTTGAACCGAAATTGAATATAATATCAGTTTTAAAAGGAGAATCGGATTAATCACAAAACCTGTTATAGTAGCAAAATCGAGTAATAAATCAGGCCGACCAGGCACGGCATAAACAGGGAACTGGACCGCAACAAAATTCAGGGTTTTACAGGCATTTCATGCATACATTTTCGCCAGGAAGTAGCTAGCCTAGCGTTAGCAGATGTGATTACATTACATTAATTTTATCATAAATGTTCCACCAGAATGTGGGCCGTGCACGGTCCTTCTCCCGTCACTTTGTCAATCTACTCAATTATGCATGCGATTAAACCGGCACCTTCCAAGGCACCGGTCATGACTTTTAGACTGTACCTGACATAAGATTAATTTCCAAAAACGATATGATTTAAGTCTATTCAAGTGTACATACGACGTTGTCCGAAGCATTGAGAAAAAATGGAAATATGGTAGCATTTAACACTAGCAAATTAACGAACTCTGAACCCCTTGATATCATGGTTTTAGCCTGACTTTTAAGGACAGATACTACCCCAGTGACAGACACAAGACTGGCACAGCATCGTTACGCTTAAATAAATTCCAAAAGCTATGTAGCACTCGCCACAGCCTGACGACCACTGCTATCTACCTTGCTAGCTAACGAGCTAATACTAACACAACGTTAGCTAGCCAAAGCTAAACTACTTCTCGTCATCTTGGCAAAGATGAACAAGCTTCAGTAAAATGACACTCAATTCAATGTTAAGAATAGTTTAGCAACAAATAGTGCAATACAATGCACAACATATATGACAACATTTTTTTTAAATACCTGCGGTGTCTTGTCGAGCTATTCTCGCCTCTTAGCTGCTTTGCTGCATTAACTGGATATGTATAATAGATTTGATGGACAAGTCACGGACTGCGAACGAGGCATGGAAACAAACTACGTAGTCTTACAAGGCGATGTAATGCGATGGATCTGTCTTACCACTACTCGACGCAGTGGAGTTTCATGGTGGACATTAGCATTGAACACAAAATTTACTCCGCCCCTCCGTACTATCCTGTGTAATAAAACGTACGCTCACATTCAATATGAGGCGGGACATAAGAGGGGCAGGGTTGGGCTGAAATGTCGACAAACTGCCCGTGGGTGCCGCTGTTATCTCAAGAAAACTTAAGAGGAAGTAGCATATGTGACCACAATAATGGACATTGATTCAAAGCTAAGCGTTCTTTCATCTCAAACTGCTGGAATAGTAATAGCTGTAATATCGAGTTTCATCAATGGGTCGACATTTGTACTTCAGAAAAAGGGCATATTACGCTCCCGTGACAGAGGTAGGCTGAAAACAGTACAAAAGCAGATGGCCGAAGAGTTACTTGAAAATTTACAACATAGATAAATGTGGAAATGTATAATTTTATTGACTGAAAAGCCAAATGCCACACAAATCAAAAAATGATCCAATGTATTGTCCATAGGAGGATCATACTTCGCAGATGCAGTGTGGTGGAGTGGCACGGTGTGCAGTGAGTATTGCGCCATCTGTCGGCTTGGGCTGTACGGTTCAGTTAAATCATTTCTTTGTGTCGGGTTAGTGACTGTGAATATTAATAAACCAGCTGTTACATTCATGTCTGTAAATATTTTAGTGATTATAGGTCAAATTGGGAATTTCCTGGCTTACAACGCGGCTCCTGCTGTCATAGTTACACCCCTTGGAGCACTCGGGGTGTTGTTTGGGTAAGTCAGTTTGGCCATTGGATTATCTCAGATGCACTTACTGATCGGGTATGTTTGTTACCTAAGGCACTATAAATTTGGTTAATTATTGAACTTTTGCAGGTACTTTAAAACACAAAAAGAAAACCATTCAGGGCAATATTTGTCATATGTTGCAGGGCTGTGTTGGCCTCATGGATTTTGAAGGAGCATTTAAATATCCTGGGGAAACTTGGCTGTGTGCTGTGCTGTTGTGGCTCTGTTGTGCTGATTATTCATGGCCCAAAAGCAGAGGCAACTTCGAGACTGGAGCTAGAGGAGAGGCTTTTGGACCCAGGTGACAACATTATGTTTCTTGGCTTTAAATTTAGAATACCAATAGTTGTCTCACATAGTTTTCTGTGATATTCAACAACTATTATTCAACATTGTATTCTAGTTAATGATTATTCTTTCTAAATGAATGTATCACCAAGAAATTCCCCTTTCTTCCTGCAGTATTTGGCATTTATTCCCTCTTGGTGGTCCTGCTTCTCATCATTATGATTGTGTGGGTTTCTCCGGCTCATGGCACTTCAAACATCATGGTGTATGTCACCATATGTTCCCTCATGGGTAACTTTACTGTTCCAAGCAGCAAAGGACTTGGCCTGGTAGTCCCAGACGTGTTTGGTGATGGGCCGTCGGGCAGCAGAGCCCTAGCTCTCTTTGTGGGTTTACTGGGGACGCTGGCAGTTAGTGTCCTCATACAATTCTACTTCATCAACAAAGCCCTGGAATGTTTCAGTTCCAATATATTTGAAGCAATATACTATGTGACTTTCACATCCACTGTGATTCTAGCTTCTGCTCTTCTCTTCAAAGAGTGGACAACACTGAGTTTAATAGACAGCCTTGCCATTCTTTGTGGTTTAATAACGGTGTGTGTTGGAGTCGTTTTACTACGCATTTCCCAGGAGGCTTTTATCACTTGGAAAAAGAAGGAGGCCCGGGAAAAGACAGACTGATTAAGATGGCTTCATGTTTCATGAATGTTGTGGCAAGCTGCATTTCTTTAAACACAAACCTTAAACTGAAAATGTATTGCTCTACCTCCTGTTTAGGTACTGTATAGTGTATCTATAACTAGAACAATTTTAAATTATCACTCCTGATTTAATTTTATTACTACTCATCGCATTATGAAACCCATCATTTCATTTCAGGCATTGCCCATGGAGCAAAACTTGTTGTGTTTTTACCCATTCCATGTACAGTATTTACAAAGAAAACCATGAGATAACTGTCCCTTTCCTGCACGTCTCGGTCCCATACACTTTTTCAGCATGACTGTGAATTATTCATGGTAATTTTAGAAGCAGGGTTATTTGGTGAAAGAATTGTTGAGAAGATGAGCAGTCACTGTTTTGCCTAATCGGTGCTCTATGAAGTATGTAAGTTGATACAGGATGTATACTTCTTTGCTCCCAAACATTAGCTGTTCTGTCATAGCCTGCTGAATATAATCCATTTGCAAGACACTATAATAGGAAATTAGAAAATCTGACTACACTCA
>JAVQJX010207648.1:0-13700 GCA_036025115.1 Ambassis agassizii
AATTCACATATGTTAATTCGCTGCATGAAATTTCACTGTATAAAATTCAGAGGCTTTTAAATTTCAAAATCTGATGGAACAGATTAACTTCCATACAAAACAACAAAAACAGAGGCTCATGTCAGCGTGTTATGTGTGTTCATAGCTGTCGACTGTGTGGGATGTAACAATATATATACAATAGTTTATCTTTAACAAGTCGATAAAATTAAATACTGTAATAAATATGTTTCTTTTTTTTATAATTTAAGTGAAATAGACCAGATTTTTATTTAAAGTTTAAAAACTATGAAAATGGAGATTATTCTCAACATGTTGACTTTAAACTTTGTTTTAGTCGTAGCATTAAACTTGTGCTCCTTCTTCTGAACTCTTTTCTTTCACAATGCCCCCCCCCCCCTCCCCCCCGTCAGCTGTAGTTGTCGGGGGATGGGCCATTGTTTGCCCATTCATAAACAGATGCTATGTGTGTGTGTGTGTGCTCTCCAGGAGGGCTCCCTCCATGCTCTGCTGTTGTTGAACCCACAACCATCTGCTGAAGCACTTGATGCTTGGAAGTGAGTTTAGGAAGAAGAGGGGGGAGTGTGGGAACAGAGGGTGGAGCGGGTGGTGTGTGTGAAGGTGGCAGCAACAAATAAAGATGTAACCCTGCATGCATTAGTGGGATTAGAAGGGAGCTCAAACTAAATGTGAAACAAGCTGAACGGCTGCATACGCCGAGTTTATTGAGTCTTCATCATCATCATCATCATCATCACACATGTTACGGTCAGTTCAGCATCATGTGGGTCTGTGTGGGTAAAGCTAAGGTGAAGTGCTGTGCAGTGATCAGTAATTGGATTAGACTGCAGCTTTCTCCTGCAGCCTAAGTGTGAGGAGCAGTGCAGCTCAGCGGAACAGGGGGTCCAGTCTGATCACAAACACAGAGCAGTGTGTCATCCAGGACAACGTGTGTTACTACATATGTGTTGTTCTCATAGGGCGACAGGCTGTGTGATCAGGCTGCCTCTGTGTCCCACAGCTCCCGTGTTCATGTCACCTTCATGTGCAAAGTCTTATTACAGGCCGGCCTGTGTGGACTGTGTAGATGAAGGTCACCATTATTTGAAGTTATCTGGGTACTAATCCACATTTAATAATTACTTTTTCTCTTTAAATTCTGGTGCGATTTAACTCTTTGAACCCTGACAGTTTTTACAAAAACAGTAAGAACTACATTCAATGACTTTGTCTTCAAATCTGAATCAAAAATAAATATATCTGTCTAAAACAATAAATATACACTCTGCTCTGAAAAGCCATCGTTCACTCATATCTGAGTCACATGATCTGCAGCTGATGCTGAGGAGCAGCAGAGTTCAGAGGGTTAATGATCAGACTGACTGAAATATAACATAACATGTGCTTTACAACGAGAGTAACGCAGTGCCACCCACAGGGAACAGACCCACAGAGGGAAGAACAGTGGATGGAAGAGAGAGAGAGACGGAGAGTGTGACAAGGAAGAAGGATCAGAAGATACCAGACTGGACTGAAGGTGAGCGGAGACCGCAGCGGCTTGTTTTGGTGATTTATGGCTCAATATGAGGTCTGGTCTCATTGCTGTGTGTGTGTCTGTGTGATGTATCATCAGGGCTTCCATAGACACACAGCAGTTCATCCACAGTGAGCAGTCCAGCTCTCTGGTCAGGAGGATCAGCTTTAAATAGTTTAACATGCATCAGAGAAACTCAAACATATTGATCAGTCTGTTATAAGTCATGTGTGATCCCTGATTGTGCCGCTCTCTAATGTCAGCACTGGTGTACTTTGACTTGACGTCGGCATGTTTTCCGTTTGAATAGCCTTTAGTTTCCACTGACTCCTGTTTGTACGAGCCTACTACTGTTACAGCTGAAACTACTGTCATGGCCACTGTAGACTGCGCGTCTGACGGCGGCTCTCTGACCTTGAGCGTGTCTTTCTGTGCGTTTATCTCGCGGTGCTCCTGCAGTGTTGGAGGCTGTCTGCGGTGCCACACTGTGAGCTGGCACGGCCATTTTGTTGTGAGTGGAAGCTCGTCTTCCTGTTTGACAGCGATGCAGTAAGCTGAGTGTGATCATTGTGCTTCTGAAAGGCTCAGTGTGTCGTAGCTGCACTCTGTAGGACAGTCAGGTTTACATGATGTTTCCCTTTCTGATTCAGAATGAATCAGAAATATTTGTTTGCATACCTGGACTCTTATTGCACATACCTGGCAGCTCTTTGTTGTGTCAGGTGAGTTGTATGAAGATCCCCCCCGTGCAGTCATGCACTCATAAGGGGAAAAGACAGTAAACCTGTTTGTCTGCCAGACTGTAAACGTGTTTATTTCTGCTGTGCCGTCAGACGGTTTAACATGGCGGTCTGAGGGGACGGACCTGCAGGCTGACCAGGATCCCTAAGAACAAACTTTTCTGTCAGAGCCTGTCCTCCTCCTGTGCTGCAGCTTATTGTAGTGACAGGAATCTGGCAGGAGGAATTGGTTCAGGATAAAAAAATATCTCCCCGGATATGAAGAAAATCCAGAAGATCAACCTGTCAGAAAAAACATTAACGTTTACATGGATTGACTGTAAACTGTCTGCACACACAGCCTGGCTCTTTCATTAAAGCCAAACCAACGACTGGATAATAGACAAACCGGCACATGACTCCTAAACCTGACACACACTGCCCCCCCCCCCAGACCCCTCCCTCTGTGATGTCAGGGCTTATCAGCTCCTGCACACACTCACAATCTCCAGCACCGCATGCTGTTTTGACGGTGATGCAGACGTGTGCGGTGCAGTCACACCTGCACAGGAAGGGGGGGCCTCTTCATGTTGGAGAGGCTCTGCTATTGATTATGAAGGACAGACTCACTGGCATGCGCTCCCAGCGTTGGTATCATCGTGCTCGGACAAGCCCAAAGGAATTGGGAGTGTTTAGGAATGTTGCCATGACAACAGGGTCTTGCATAACAAGAACTCTGCAGGATGTAAATTCAGGGATGGGTTGTCCTGAAAGACGATAGAATTACCATTCTGGCCCTGAGCTTCTTACAGTGGTGAAACAGATGCTAATTAGCCTGTAACAGACTGGCCCCGCCCCCTCTGCGCTGAGGCTGCCTGATGATGTGCGAGTCTCTTCATGTTAGCAGATGTTTATGGAAGCTTTCTGTTGTTTTATCTAACCTTTGATGGGCACATCCACCATTCAGCATGTTGGTTTGTTTAGCTAGCTCTGTGTGGTTTACATGTGTTGTGTTCAGTTTACAGTCAGCAGCATATGGACACGACCTTGGAACATGTTGTAGTGATAAGATGTCGTATTTGTGTCTGATCTGTGTTTGGATCCACCTCCTGTTGCCCTGGAAGGCCCTCTGTTCCTGTAAATGTAGGAAGCCTCCTGTGTTGAACATGCTGGCTTCTTGTCCTGCTTCAGGCCTGCGCTGCTGGATCCGTGTGACTGGAGGAAGTCTGTGTGCATGTTTGGAGCTGCAGCTGCATTCCTCTCACTTCAGCCTCACTGACAGCCTTTCTTCTTCCTGTTCACATTCCACTTCTCTCCTCCTCCTCACCTCCTTTTCTCCTCCATGTTTATTTCTCAGTTTGTGTCTCGTCCCTGTAACACCCTCCTCCTCCTCCTCTGCAGTCTCTCTGTCTGTAAGACGATAGCAGTAGTTAAGTTGCTGCCAACTCCAGGGGCCCTGATGAAAGCCCTTCTCAGATGGAAAGAGGAACAAACTGTACCCTATGTACTGAGCCGTGGGTAACATGCTCACACACCTTAGGGTGGAGTGACGTTAACGGAAAGGATCATGTGTTGTGATCGTCCCTGGGTGTCTTTTGTAAACATATACAGATTGAAATTATGAAGCTTTTTACTGAGAACAGAATGGATCTTTTTCCCAGAGTGCAGTTCTTTCAGTGTCCGCTGTGGAGGGCTCCTCATGATACATTTCTTTTTTATTAAAGTTAGGTTGAATGGAGGCAGCACTGCTCCAGGATCCTAAATGTAGGCGTCCAGTCTCAGCCCCTCGGTGGCTGCAGGCTTAAGAGAAAGAGGAGCTGTCTTTCTTCATTGATCTGTGTTGTGTTGCCTTATAAGGAGGTGCTTTCCCTGCGTGGCTGCTTTGAATCAGATGCTTTGAGCTTGACGGAGGTCTTTCCGTGTTGGAAGGTTGAGTCAGGATTCAGAGAGGTAAACAACTGGAAGCGGCTCGTCCTCTGAGTGCTGCTGAGGGAACAGGTCTATTCTGTAGTTAGCACTGTGTCGTGTGCTCTCGTGTTTATGTTGATCATGTGTGTGGTCGGTATCATTGTTCTGTGTGTTCTGATTGGTTCCACAGGCTGCATGTCTACATGCTGGCTTTACGCCCAGCTTTAGCTAGTGAGTTAATAAAGGTGGGGTTTGGCTTCAGCTAAGTGTGTCTGGTCAGTGTGTTGTGTGTCTGTAAAAGTTGTGCAGTTCATTGTGTTACTGTTGTTCTCTCAGCAGGAAGCAGAGGAGTCATTTGTAGGATAAGCTCACACATGCTTCGCTGCCTCTGTACACTCGCTCGTCGTCCACACATGGGTTTGTTTGTTCTCTTATCGTGTTGGCTGCTGAACAGAGTGGTTGCTATTTGAACTGCAGGTTTATAAATAGGCCTGTGTATTGCTGCAGCAGGCAGAGAGCAAACACACTCACTAACATGCACCAAGAAAAGGTCAGGAGACACACGCACACACGCGCAGCGTCCAGCTGTCAGAAGCACAGGTCCATGTCTCTGTCCTGCTCCTCTTCCTCTGGGCTTTACCTGCTGTCTGTCTTCTCCTCACCTGCAGTGGGATAAGAGGTTTTCCTTTGCCCTGTGCTGCCAGCTTTAAGCTGGTTGTATAACCCTAATCTAGTCTTACCCATACACATCCACCCCCACCTCCTCACAGGGTGTGTGCAGTGGTCAGCCTCTTTCTTCGTGTTTCTAACTCACCCCTGAGGCGCCACGTCAGCATGATTTTTGGAGACACTGATGGTTAATCAACCAACAGAACTCAACAAGCACCAAACACATTTGTTCTGCTCAGCCTGAGTTTCTGTGTCAGAGCTGCACACACACATGCTGACCTCTTTAAGGTGGATCTTTAAGGTGGATCTCAGACTTGGTGAGAAGTTACTGCTGCTCTTCGGTGTCTGACCGTGTCCTGTTTGTCTGTTGTCTTTGCAGTGCCAGAGCATACCAAGTCAAGGCAGAGTCCTTCATCTACACCACGTCCCCCCTCCCCCCTCCCCACACATAATACACACACTCACACACAGACATACATACAGTCCTCAGCGATGCCAACAGGGGCTGATCAGCCTGCTGCCCGCTCTGACAAGCCCTGCCTCTTCAGCTCAGACCCTTGAGGCTGTGCTCACTGAGCTCTGACCTTTGACCTCACTGTGTCGCCCTGGGAACCAGAGGTCACCTGTTCTCTTCTCTAACCGGGGACGCCCTCCTGCCCGGCCGGGAGCTGCAGCCACCAGCAGCACTCAGAGGTAAAGTGCAGTTAGAGTATGAAATCCAGCAGCATCTGAACACTAATCCTCCTTTAAAGCTGCAAAACTTTCTGACTGAACTTCTCTGCTGTTTGCTTGATTCTCAGTGAAACTAACGCCTGCTGTTTGTTTTCTGTCTCTAACTCCCTCCACGTCTGTCTGACCGTCTTTCCGTTCTCTGTTACTAGGTATGGCTCCCATTCGGGATTCCGTCAGCCACTCCCCTAATCAAACAGGTGACTACACATGGCCTCCTTTTCCTACTTGCTCCTCTGCTTTTTTTTCTTCCTGCCTCTTCTGGGGAGTCATCAGATCTTTTTACTGACAGCGGATCTTATTCACGGTGTATCAGTGAAACAGAGGAGGATGAATGAAAGAGGGTGTGAAAAGGTGCAGGAGGAGACTTGGCAGTGAATGTGATAAGCAGCAGGAGCAGCCATTTTATGTGAGCGGCGCTGAGACGGGAAGATGGTGTTTAAATAAGTGCTGATCTGTGGGCATGCTGCGCCATGGGAAACCTTTGCTCCCCTTATCATGCTGCATGGCTCCGTCTCTGATGTTTGTTCACAACCCAGGCTGAACTGCTATGAGTGTGTGCAGCCTGAATGCCAGTAACTGTAAGGTATGAAGAGTCCCCCCCCCCCCCCTCCTGCTGATGGCCATCCTTTGCCTCTCTGAATCCTCGTTTATAGCGTTGGCATGCTTTTGGGTCCTGCTGTGGGGACAAAATGGTGGCAGCTGTGCCCGGGCTCAGGCCTGGCAGCAGTCACATCCAGAACAGTTGGAATGGATTAATGTAGTAGACATAACAGTGTCCTCTGCTCTGAGTGTTTTTTAAAGTGTTTTACTGTCTCGGCAGGTCTGGAGCACCCTGGCTTGGACTCGCAGTATGAGCCTTCCCCTTGGTCCTCTGGCTCTCCCTGCAGCAGTGACAGCAACAGCTGGGGCAAAGTCCTAGTGGACGGAACCACCGACAAACCCAACAACCCTTCTTCGACCGGCTCTTCTGTCTGGCCTCCCTCCTCTTCCTCCTTTTCCTGCTCCTCCTCGTCCTCATCCTCTGGCTGCGGGTCCGGATCAGACCCGGAGTTGGCGTCAGAATGCACAGACGCAGATTCTAGCTCCTCCATCGGCTCGGAGAAAAACCTTGCCGCCGTCGCTGCGACAACTGTGATGATGATGTCAGCTTCTTCCTCTGGGTCTTCAGCAGCGTCCTCCCCTTCCTCCTCTTTGGTGACCTCCACCATGATGGTTTCTGTGAACGGAGACGGCAGCGGTCGTCAGGTAGTCAGCGGATGCATAGGATCCATCGGCAGTGCAAATAATGGAAATGTCCCCGGGCCCTCGCACTACTCTGTGGCAGGGTCCAACAGTATTGGCAGCAATAACGTGAGTAACCACAGCAACAAGCTCATCAACAACAGTGGTGTGTGGGGCTCCCAGTCGGGCAGCAACGTCATCACCACCAGCGGGAGCACGCCCGTCATCAATGGGGGGTTAAACCCAAACTCTTTAAACCCAAATGCCAACCACGGTGCCTGGCCACAGAATCCAGCCCCAGGCCCCGTGTCCCAGGGCCAGCGGCCTCCACAGGCTCAGGGGATGAGCTCCAAACTGGCTCCCCAACAGGGCCCCTTGCTGGGTTGGGGTGGAATGGCAGCTCCAGACAGCAGCAGTATGATAGAAGACACTGAGGTGAATAATGGTACAACAAGCAGCAAGGTGTTAGGAAGCAACAGCAGTGGAAATGCAGGCCTGCAGCCTACCAACCTTAACACTGAATCCAATGGACCAAATAACACTATCATGATGAATACTACTACTACTAACGCCACAATGACCTCTACTCCACCAAACTCTACCGCCTCTCCCCAGCTCAGCGGGGACTGTTCCTGGGGTTCCATTGGAGGAGGGGGTCCGACGGCCAATGGAAACCCCTCATCAGCCCCTCAGCACCCCCAAGGAGAGATGGGGGGCGTTGGGGCCTTCGGTACGCCTTGGGGCGCAGCTACCTACCCCGTAGACAAGGGCCCCCCTAACACAGACACTGTGAACCCCCAAATCTCCTCTACTGCTGCTTACAAGAGTAATAATAACCACAATAACACTGGGGCCCCGCGCTGGGACCAGGGGCCCACCAACAACCCCAACCAGTCTCAGAGCAGCCTGCCTTGGGGCTCAAATCAGATCTCAGGCTCTGCAGGCCAAGCACCGGGGAACGGGAACCAAACTACGATGGGCCCTCCAGCAGGGATACCTCACCCCTGGGGGAGCAGTGCATCCTCCTCCTCCTCGTCATCTTCGTCCTCATCTAACGGCAAGATGTCAAATGGAGAGTGGGGGTCAGCACCCCCTGCTAACAACCTCTCTGATGCTGGAAGTCATAAAGGAAGCTCTGCCAACAATGGCTGGAAGAGCCTGGAGGATGATGCCATGGGCATGGGAGGAGCCGGAGGAGGAAGCCATGGCCCGGTGAGCGTCACTGGAGGGTGGGGTCGCTCTGGGGGAAGTGAGGGAAGCGGGGAGAGCTCCGGGGGCCGATCCAGCTCAGACAGAGATCAGTCCAAAGGAGGGAACCGCAGAAAAGCCAACACCTCTTCGACAGTAGTATCAGCTCTCACCCGGGCCGACGTGGACCCGCGGGTTCTGTCCAACACTGGATGGGGACAGACGCCCATTCGGCAGAACACGGCCTGGGACATCAAATCTCCCTCTAACAATCAGCTCCAAGGACCCAGAGGAGAGGACAGGAAGCATGGAGGCTCCGGCTGGGGCACAGCAGCACCGGCAGCTCCCTCCCAGTCTTCTGGAGGAGGCTGGGGGGGTGGGCAAGGTGGCTCAGGCCCAGAGACAGGAGGTTCTGGCTGGGGAGAGCAGAGGCCAGCCTCTGCATGGGACAGCCAAGGCCCATCGAATGGAGGAGGTGGACAGAACAGCTGGGACGACGGATCCAGCTACAAGGGTGGTAACACCTGGAGCAACAACATTAACAAAGACAACAGGTAATCATGAGACGGCATGCTCATTGACAGTCCACATTGCTCTGTGCTGATCACCTTTATTGATTCCTTTTTAGGTCCAGCACCTGGACTAATGCACCCAAACCGCACCAGGGCTGGGGCTCCAATGGAGGTGAAACCTGGGGAGGCAGCGGAGACACCACCAGAGCCAGCAACCACTGGGGGGAGCCCCAGAAAGGAGCAGGCTCGGTGGGCTGGGACAGCGACAGCGACCGGTCCGGCTCCGGATGTTGGAGCGATCCGAGCCGAACCAACACCAGCAGCAGCAACACCTGGGTGGGGAGCGGAGGCTCAAATACTCCAGACCAGAGCGCTCCAAACCCAGGCTCCAACTGGGGAGAGCCCAAAGCCAATCCTCAGAGCAGCAGCCAGGGCTGGGGAGAGCCGATAAAGAACAACCACGGAGCCCAGAACTGGGGCGAGCCGAACCCCAAGCCCTCCAACGAGTGGGGAAAAGGTCCAGAATCCAACATGTCTCGGGGCAGCCAGGGTCCCAACAAACCCACAGGTAGCTATTGTTCACATCGGAGAGTTTGTACTGTTGGAGGGCAGAAGCTGACTGTGGCTCTTCTCTCCGGCTGGCTGGGAGGACCCATGCCCACAGTGGGTCAGAAGGAGGAAGTGGCGACCGGGTGGGAAGAACCGTCTCCAGAGTCGATCCGTCGGAGGATGGAGATCGATGATGGAACTGCAGCTTGGGGAGACCCCGGTAAGGACCACCGAGTCCAGCACAGATGTGTCCTGAAACAGACTGAACACATTATAAGTGTGTGTGTGTAAATATCCTCCCTCCAGGCAAATACAGTGGTGGATCTGTGAACATGTGGAACAGGAGTGGTCAGTCGGACCAGGAGGCCCCGTCCTCCTCACAGCACCAGGCCCACCCGGCACACGGCTCCATGCAGCCAGTGCAGCACCTGAACCAGGACAAGAGCTCAGGTGGGTTTCTTATTGCTTTACCGAAAAACTGAGGGTTTGTGATGATGAAACAGGGTTTAAACAAAAACATCAGATGCACAAACAGAGAATCTGAGCAGCCTTTCCTCCCATGTCCCTGCAGTGCTGTGTGCATGGAGGGCTTTTTGTGCTGCAGGTTGAGTCATCCCTCTGGAATGCTAAGAGCATCGATTTTTCTCTTCATGCGCCTTTTTTTCCTCCCTTTTCTCACTCACCCGCCAATTCTGCTCTCTGTAGAAATGCAGCCTTTTGTTGGCTATCAGAAAAGAGACGGGGGGGGTTAGTGACTTAGAAATAGGACGCGGTCCAACGTAAGATGGGAAAAGAGGCATGCCGGCTCTTCTGTGGAAGGGGCCTTTGAAGGAGTGTGTGTGGGCGGGGGGGCTGGCTGCTGTGCAAAGACTGTTCATCAGTTCTTCAACTTCTGTTATATTTGTGCGAATAGCAGCAGGAAGGCGCTGAAAGCTCATCTTTTTGTTTGTGTGTGTACCTGTGTGTGAACATGTCCAGTCACATGAGCATCACTGGAGCCTGAGGCCAACCCATGATCTGTCTATTTTTACTGAAAGGTATCTCTGGCATCTCCCCAAACGCCTCCCACGGAGGGAGAAAGTAGCAGGGCAGAGTGGTCAGCTGAAACAGGAGCTGTTTGAACTCGTCCAGGATGCACATACTCCCACATCAGAACGCTGTAGAGGCCTGCGTGGTAGTTAAAGTAAACAGTGCTTACATAAGCGAGGTGACACGGGGTGTCCTGGGGACATGGACCAGGTTCTCTCTCTGCCTCTGGTGTATATGTGAAGTGTTCTGTCTCATCTCATAAAGATTCAAACTCCAGGCCGACCTGATGTTACTGCTATGATACCTGAACAATGCAGCAGTTCTTCAAGTGTCTTTGTGACCTGCTCCTGGTGTTTGTCTGCCTGGTTTACACAGACATTTAATGGTTACCTGCTTCTGTCCCCCCCAGGTTGGGGTGAGCCCTACCCCCAGCAGAAGGAGTCCTCATCATGGGGTCAAGCTGCCAGCGCTCCCTCAGTCACAGTGGACAACGGGACGTCTGCCTGGGGGAAGCCTGTGGACAGCAGCACCGGCTGGGACGAGCCCAGCAGGGACAGCCGGGAGTCTGCGTCAGGATGGGGCAGCCAGCAAAAGCCTGGTAGGTTCAGAGACGGGAGGAAGGAGGCGACGTTAGAGAAGTTGGTACTCAGTTTTTCTGTCTCAAAGTTGCAGGTCCCAAACCCATGGATACTTGGTGTGGAGAAGAGGTGTCCATGAGCAACAGCTGGGACCAGGAGGAGGAGGTGGAGATCGGCATGTGGAGCAACAGCCAACAGGACAACAGGTCTCATGAGCAGAACACCTGGAACTACAAGCAGAAAGGCTCCAACAAGGTTCGCTCAGCTCGAAACGATGTGAGAACATCTGCAGTCAGAAGAGGCTCATGTGTCTGTGTGTGCTGTTTCAGATGAACAAACCCGTCAACAAGCAGGACGAGCCCTGGATGAAGCCCTTCATCAACCAGTTCAACAGCATGAACTTCTCAGTAAGTGCTGCTCCTCTGCTGCTGAGCGCTGTCCTTTAAACGACAGACCTAACAGCTGTGTCTGCTTGCAGAGAGACTCTCCTGACGACTCGATGAAGTCTGGATCAGGGATGGTTCAGGACAAGCGGATGGACATGGGCGGCATGGGGGACTTCAATGGAGTGATGGGGAAGAACCCGGGGTCCCGACACCCGCTCCACAAGGACTTCACCATGGATCGCAGTCCGTACTATGACAAGGTATGAAACCCTGCTGCGGGCTGAGCTGCTCTCTGTCCTGCAGCGCCCCTCAGTGGCCGCCCTCATACACTGCAGCTGGTTGTGTTTGTCTTTGCTGCTCAGCCACATAACCTTCAGGTTCTTCTCCATCCTGCCTCCTCCTCCGCACTGCTCACTGCCTCCACCCTCCACGTTCTCCTCTTTGGCTAAATTAACTCTTTTCTCCTTTCTTCTCTGCTTCTCCGGCTGCTGGCGTACTTCCTGTCCATCTGTGCTTGCCGTCCATCTTGCTTCTGCAGCTTTCCTCTCCCTCTGCTTATGGTAGCCCTGCTTCAGATGAGCTCTCCTCCAGTCAAAGCATGAGCCTTTCCCCTTCTGCTCAGCCTCTCCCCTGCCTCAACTCTGGGCCGTCTCCTTCCCACTCTAACTCTGGGGCGCCTCGGCAGGTGAGTGAGGGAGGACGAGGAGCTGTGGAAACGGAGACCACTTCCTGTGGTTAAACGGTTAAATCAGCAGACTCTTTGTTGACTGTTGTGTTTGTGTGTCCCTGCTCAGAATGTAAACCCAATGTTGGGTGGCAGCAGCGTAGCACAGGGCCGAGGTGGCCCCCAGTCCCAGCCCCCCCCTCAACCCAATCTTCGTAACCAAGTGCCTCCACCCATCCTGCCCTCTCAGGTAACACTCGTACACTCGTTTGTCTGTCGTCTGTACTTGTGTCCTCGAGGCCTGTCGGTAAAGTCCGAGCTTGTGTGCAGGTCCCTCCATCCCTGTTGAAGTATCCCGGAGGTAACGGAGCCCTGAACCCTCTGTTTGGCCCTCAGCAGGTGGCTGTACTGAACCAACTCTCCCAGCTCAACCAGCTGTCGCAGCTCAACCAGATCAACCAGTTACAGGTAGAGAGAGGCGGGCAGCCGTGGAGTAAGTGTTGAGACTTGTTTCAGTTCTTGACCCCCTTGTTGTCTGTCTGCAGCGCCTCCTTCTCCAGCAGCAGCAGCAGCAGCAGCAGCAGCAGCAGAAGGCTCAAAGCCAGAGAGCCATGCCTGTGGGACGTCAGCCTGAGCAGGTCAGTGAGGTTCCCTCTGAACCGCACGGTGCCGCCGTCGCCTCTGTTCAGTCTGCTAACCTCTAACCTACTTCCTGTCCTCAGACACGTCCTATTGGATCGTCTCCATCGATGATGCAGCCGCGGCGGCACCTGGACCCCTCCCTGCTCAAACCGGCCCAGCCCCTCAAATCGTACATGGATAACTACTTATCCCACAACACCCCTGAGATGCAGAAGGATGCTGCTGCTCTCGGATCCTTCAGCAACTTTAACCCTTTAAGTATGTTGGCTCCCAGCCAGCGCGCCTCAGTGAATCCTCCTGTTCTGTCCTGACCTCCTCCGTCTCTCCTCACAGGCTTGAACTCTAACCTGAATGTATCCCTGGATATGGGAGTTGGTGGTGGAAGCAGTGGTGGTGGAGCTGTGAGCTACAAAGAGCCACCCCAGTCCAGACTGAAGAAGCTTTGGGCTACTGACCCTCTGGAGCAGAACAGCAAACCTGGTACCTGTCGCCCCCTCAGCCTGTCAGCTGTTGTTGTGTTACGGTTTGTGTGTTAACCTGTGTGTGTTTGTGTTGCACAGGTGCTATGTCGTCTGGGCTGCGTCTGGAGGACTCTCCCTTCTATGACTTCCTGTCTCCAGGCCCATCTCCCCTGAGTCCTCCCGGCCAATCAATGGGCTCTGTGGGCGATGGCTGGCCACCCCGTGCCAACTCACCCCCGCCCCATGGAAACACTGTCACCTGGCCCCTAGGTAGGCTCTCCCTACACACACACACACACACACACACACACACACACACACACACACACGTGCTGTAGAGATGTGGTGTGCTCGCAGCAGCTCTCACACACTCACTGTGAAGCCTTGATTCTGCTCCTGCTCCCTCACATGGGGGACCTGCCTGGGTTTTGGCATCACAACAACTGCTTCATTGCTTGTGCTGAACTCTGCTTGTGTGTGTTTGTGTTTGTGTGTGTGTGCGTGCAGAGTTCCGGCCCGGGGAGCCCTGGAAAGGTTACCCCAACATTGACCCTGAGACTGACCCCTACGTGACCCCCGGCAGTGTCATCAACAACCTCTCCATCAACACCGTCCGCGACACAGACCACCTCAGGGACAGGAACAACGGTACACACACAGTACACACACACTCGGGCGGTGTGCGATGAATTCTGTTCCTGACTCTCCTCCTCCTCCTGATCTTCCTCAGGGCCATCCTCATCACTGAACACCACGATGCCTTCTAACAGTGCCTGGTCATCCATGCGTGCCTCCAGCCACAGCGGTTCCCTCACCAGTACAGCACAAAGCACTTCAGGTGTGTGTGTGTGTCCCTCTGCCTGCCCTGTTACACACCTGTGTGTGTGTGTGTGTGTGTGTGTGTGTGT
>JAVQJX010207732.1:0-18190 GCA_036025115.1 Ambassis agassizii
GAGAGGTTCCAACTCATCTACTGCTGAGGCGCCCTTGAGCAAGGCACCAAACTCCCCACCACCACCACCTGCTCATGGCTGCCTGGGGCGCCTGTAATTTCCCTTCGGGGATCAATAGAATATGTTTCTATTTCTTCTATTTTCTAAAACATCCTCATGAATGTGGCGTTCCGTTTCTAGGAACAAACATCAATGAGGCGCTGATGAGAGCCGTTCAGATGTTGGTGAGGGCGTCCAATCAGGGGCTCATTGACTCCCGCTCCGTCTCCATGATCATTCTGGTGTCCGATGGAGACCCAACTGTAGGTAAGTCCTATCTGATCCATTCTGGAAACAGTTTTGTCAATAAAATCTGGTGCATTTGAAGACAGGATATTTCAGTATCATGTTACCTGTAGTAACTGATGTGATCTCTGTAGGAGAGATCAAGCTTAGCACCATCCAGAAGAATGTGAAGCGAGTTATGAGGGAGGAGTTCTCTCTCTTCTCTCTGGGCATCGGCTTCGACGTGGATTATGACTTCCTGGAACGCATCGCCAATGAGAACAGGGGCATGGCTCAGAGGATCTACGCCAACCACGATGCCGCAGAACAGCTACGGGTACGACAAGAACATTTCTGCTGTTTTCTCCTCTTTCTAACGATGAAAACATCTGTCTCTGCAGACATTCTACAGCCAGGTGTCCTCCCCACTGCTGAGGAGGATCGCCATTCAGTTCCCAGAGGACTCGGTGTCAGAGATTACCCAGAACCGCTTCGATAAGTACTTCAGTGGCTCGGAGCTCGTTGTGGCCGGGAAGGTGCTGCCGTCCGAGAGCAACACGCTGACCAGCTTCACCACTGCGTCTGCTGTGAGTGTCACACACCTGTGCTTCATATTTGCATCACAACAACATCGATGACGCGGCCCTGTTCTGTCCCGCAGGCCCGTCTGGACATCACCATACAGACGGAGGCCGACATCACAGAGCTGGACATGGAGCTGGCCAAACAGCAGCACTCCTTCACCGGATTCGCCAGACAGCTGTGGGCTTATCTCTCCATCAAGCAGCTGCTCAGTGAGAGGTTAGTGAGCGTGATAAATCACCGTGTACCCGCTCAAATAACAGTAGTTATCAGCTGTGGCGTGGCGCCCCCTTCAGGTCTCTGGCTCCCACTGCTGTTAAAAAGAGGAAGATCACCCAGCAGATCATGGCTCTGGCTGTGGAGCATCAGTTTGTCACTCCGCTCACTGCTCTGTTGGTGGAGAGCGAGGACGCCAAGGAGCGGCTGCTT
Source organism: Ambassis agassizii (assembly GCA_036025115.1). Lineage (NCBI taxonomy): Eukaryota > Metazoa > Chordata > Actinopteri > Ambassidae > Ambassis > Ambassis agassizii. The sequence goes on from JAVQJX010207732.1 coordinate 1,276, forward strand.
GCCGACACCCCGAAGGACCCCAAACATGGCTGCTGCTCAGGTGCCTGACAGGAATTATATAAGAAAACGGACTCAGAGAGGACCGACATTTATTGTCAGCTGTCTTCATAGGAGCAGGACTAGGTGGAGGTTCGGCATCCAGCAGCCTGGCTCCGGTGCGGGTCGTCTACCAGCCTCCACCCTGGGTGCAGATGACCACTCCGGCCCCGCCGAGTCAGGTTGAGAAGGGTCCAGAGGTCTGGGCTGTGCCTCAGCAGGTGAACTTAGGTAACTGCGTCCACACTCACGCTGCATCTTTCCTCCAGAACACCAGCAGTGCTTTAATGAGCTCAGTGTTTCTCATCCAGTGGACAACGACCCCCATTTCATCGTCCACCTACCAAACAGCAACATGGACGTCTGCTTCAACATCGACTCCAAACCCGGACACATCCTCAACCTGGTGTCCGACAGCGGCACAGGTGATTCCCTCATCACCATCACATGTAATCTGATGCGGTGCGTCACAGCTTGAACCCTCCTCTGTCCCTGCTGAAGGTGTGGCGGTGAACGGGCAGCTCATCAGCTCCAAAAAAATGCGCAAAAACAAACTCAGCACCTACTTTGGCGTCATCTCTGTCTACTACCAACCGGAGGGGATCAGCCTGACAGTCAGCACGGACGCCATCGCCATGTCGGACGGCAGAAACAACCACACCTTCTCCTGGGGGGCCACGGCTGAAATCACACAGGATGGGTAACGGTCAAACCTGTCAGGTAGTCTCATCCACATCATGGTCTGTGTGGTTTAATGTTTAGTGGCTTCTCTTTCAGGGTGAGGATTTCTATTGTGAAGAACTCTCAGGTCACCATCACAGTAAATAATAATATCCAGGTGATGGTGCTGCTTCACCGCGTGTGGAAGAAACATCCCATCAACGTCGACTTCCTGGGCATTTACCTCCCAAACAACAACCAGTACTCATCACTGGTGCATGGACTCATAGGTACCGTCTCCACAGAGTGGGGAGGCTCTACAGTAAGTAGACAGTAACTTTGTGAATTTGACCTCACAGGGCAGTTTTCCAGAGAGCCTGACGTGAGCGTGTACGACGTCCACCAAGGAGCCGACCCCCTGAAGAAGGAGGCCACCATGGAAGTGAAGGGCAACAGGCTGCTGGTCACCAGGTACGTCTCTCCTCACACAAATCTACACTGTAAACAAATCCTCCTTGAAGCTGTGAACGCCTGTCTGTGTTCATCAGGGGCTGGCAGAAGGACTACCGACAAGACAAGCGACACGGCTCAGACGTCTACTGCTGGTTCGTTCATAACAGTGGGAAGGGCTTCATTGAAGGCCACTACACCGACTACATCGTCCCCTATCTATACAGCTTCCTCCCTCAGATGCTCTGAGCAGCCACATTCAGCTCCCTTGCGCTGCTATGAATCTCCTGGGTCAGTCATGTTATAAAGACGAGAATCACAACCATTTACAGCAGATAAAAACAAGAAAACACTTTTTCCATTTTTGTCAAATTTATTTGGAGAAAATCATACAAAATAAACGCACAACAAATCGGAACATAGAGATCCATGTTTCTGTGATACCTAAAGGAGGTGCATTGTGGGATATGTACAGGTGAATGTTAAGGAAGTTAACTCTGACACAGTAGAGTCCCTCAGCTAAAAAAAATAAAAGCTACCTGAGGTTTTTCGTAGGTTTACGTTGCTTATTTAAGCCAGTTTTGAGAAGTCTTCATAGGCGACGTCCACCCTCCTCCCCCTCTGTTGACCCTGAGGAGGAAGCGGAAAAGGTGACTGAATGTTAACAGGAGCTTGATATTCAGTGGTTAATGTGAATAAGTCACTCACAGAGTCCAGTGTGAGTGTAGCACTGAAATTCTTCTCATCAATCCCCTCCAGCACCGCCTCGGTGTCTCTATACAGACCGTTCACGATCAGCACGCGTTTACCTGCACACAGTTTTGACAGCACGTTTAACACCGCTCCATTTAATAATCTGTAACGTGCCATTAGAAGAGTGTTTACCGGGTGCTGGTATGACCGTCTCCACATGGTTCTGGTCCAGCTTCAGTTTGTCTCCTGAGTCGATCATCTTCACCACAGCACCGTATCGGTCTTGCACTTCCTGCATCAAAAAAAAAAAAACTTTTAGCAACACATACAAACACCCTTAGTAAACATGTGTTTACAAAGCACTGTTACCATGACAACCCCCTTCTTTTTGTGGTACTTCTCTCCCAGTCTCTTGGTGACGACCTTGACAACAATGTTAGGCTGCAGCCAGTAATCTGTTTTGACCGGCTGCTGCTTCTTCCTCTTCTTTTCCTCCATCTGAAAAAAAAAAAAGGTTGATCAGAAACACACATCTGATTTAACACACACACACACACAGAATCGCAACCTCAATGATCTCCTCCAGTGCAGACTTCTTCTTCTTCTCCCCTCTGGAGTCTGAGCTGGAGGATGCCTCTTTCCTCTTCACTGATGCTTTGAGAGCGCTCGCACTCATGACGGCACTGAAACAAAACATAAGAAGCATCAGCGACAAAAAGAGAGGATTCATTTACATGTTTATGGAATATAAACAGAGACACGTGGGTACCTTGATTTAGAGGGACCAGCGATTGAGGCAGAGGCACCCAAGTTAAAAGCAACTGCAGGAAAAAAAACAGGTCAAGGGGGAGTAAAAAGGAAAAGATTCTTTCGCATTAATAAAAAAAGTTAACTCACCTTTTTCTTCCTCATTCTCACGTTTTAGCTCTGTATAAACTGGAGTTTCCTACAAAATAAAATAGAGGGGAAAAAAAGCTGATTAATTTGTTCTTAGAAGGATTAAATGAACACAGGGTCCTGCTGTTGATACTCACATCAGCATCCTTGCCTTCACGGCCTTTGCGGACCTGCTCCTCGATGAGCTTGGCGCTCCTCTCTTCATCGTCCAGCTCGTGCTTCTTCTTCCTCTCCAGCTCCTCTTGGCGGCGGATCGTCTCAGGGTCTCGGTCAATGTACTGAACGTACCATCCTTTAGGAGTCTCATCGACTTTACAGAGGCCTTGAAGTGACAAGTTAAAGAGTATAATCTTGAGTATTTTGAGGTCTAAATTTTCAACTTTTGAAAGCTTTGAAATGTTTGTTTACCTTCTCTTCCCAGCCACTTGGTGAAGTCAGTGAGAGTCTCCCACTTTGTGGCATTCATATGGACGTGCTCCCGTTCGCTGATGTACTCGTTGTATATGATGTTGTTATGAACACGTTTGGTGCCTGAGAAAGAAAAAAAAACAGTCAATGTGAACAGCTGATTGTAAACAAGAAAATCTTGAAGAGTCTTTTTTTTTTCTCACCAAAGCGTCTTCTGAGCAGCTCCAGGAAATCACGTTTGAACTCACTGTGAAAGTAAACACAATATTCTGTTATAGGACGTAAACAACCATCACATATATATATATTATTGATTACTGAGTCACAGCTACATGAACTCACTTGGAGAAGTGATCCATGAACCTGTGTGGACTCTCTGCGGCCAGCAGCAGCTGTCTCTGGTGGGACTCAGACATGCAGTGACACTTGAAGCCATTCTAACAACAAAAATAAGCATAAAGAGGTTAGAAAAGAGCCATAACAACAACAAAAAAGTCACATTTAATGATAATCTCACCTCATCTCGACACTGTTTCTGACACATCTGACAATACCACCTCAACTTCTGGAGGCCTTTGGATTTTATTCGGTTACTGATCGCCTTAGGGGAAAGAAAATCCGCTTTTCCCATCGCGACTGTAAACACAAAGCTGAAATTAAGACTATAACGGTGATATTTTTTTCTCAATCCGCGGTTAAAACAGCACCAGCCGTCGTGACGGTAAACAGTTTCCGCGTGTCTCGAGATTACGCCTAAAATCTCGCGAAGGTTCTTGCGGCGTTCAAGAGCACTCAGTATTTTACATGACATGTGAAAAGATTGCATTTAATAGAACTCAGACATAAATGTTGCATCAGCAAATAAAAGTAACGATCACAGTATTGTTTTTGTTGTGTAATTGATTGGAAAAAATGCACTTAGAATAGAATCTGTAAGAATATATTAAAGATTTGTATTGAAATCATGTTAACGACTTTTCTGGCAGTCCTTGAAGGAAGCGTTCCTCCATCTTGCTTGTAACCTGCGCCTGCGCAGTCCTGCCTGTCTGACCTTCATAGGACTAACCATGTTCGCCAGGAGCAGCGCGTTGGTTTTGTCCCCACAATGGTAAAGTGAAAAACATTCAAAAAAACATTAACAGTTGTGTTTTAATGGCGTCGTTTCTGATTGTGCTTTGCGTGTATTTATGTCTGGAATCAGTGTGTAACTTGTGGACTGTAACACAGACACTTACTGAATGCAAGGACGTGCTAACGTGCAGGCCGCGGCTAATGAATGAAGAGCTAAATGCTAATGCTAGCTAATGTGACATTTATGTGCAGTTGCACAATAACACTGTTTAGAGAGGAAAAATAACAGCAGTTAAAACAGTAAAAGCTTCATTTTTCCCACTATTGTGTTCGTACATATTAGCAAGTTAGCCAGGGTTACCTTGTCAAAGTCTCCTTAGCTTAATGATGCTACTTCATCTGCATCGTTAGCAAGCAGCAGTAATCTTGTCAGTGAAATTATTGCATGCTAACAGAAGCCAATGTTTTTGTTGGACTTTCTAAAAGGTAATATTATTTGTTAAAGGTTGCAACTTAAGCTAACATGCTCTATTTCTGTTGACAGTGGGCAGGTCAGGAACATGGCTACCTTGAAGGACAGTAAGTACTTTATACTTTTTATTAAAAGGCTGTTATGTTTCACAACTTACAACGGATTTGTAGCATAAAAGGAATTTAACCTAAAAGGTATTAAAATCCTAGAACTTGTATAATTAGTGCAGAGATAAATAAGATTTCAGCTAAAACATTATTTATGTTGGTGTTTTTAATCTTCATGAGTGAAAAGATTAACCACCTCTTTGATATCCTTTTCTCCCTCTAGTCACCATTCGGTTGAAGTCCATCAAGAACATCCAGAAAATCACAAAGTCCATGAAAATGGTAGCCGCTGCTAAGTACGCCCGCGCTGAGAGACAGCTGAAGCCAGCGCGCGTTTACGGCTCCGGTGCTCTGGGTATGTATATGTGGCCTCCGCTCTGGATCGATAAGATGTTGGATGTTTCCTGACCTTTTTTTTTTTCTCTACAGCTCTGTATGAGAAAGCTGAAATCAAAGCACCAGAGGACAAGGCTGCCAAGCATTTGATCATCGGTGTGACCTCTGACCGTGGGTTGTGTGGCGCCATCCACTCCGGTGTGGCCAAGACCATCAAGAGCGAGATTGCTAACCTGACCGGTGCTGGCAAGGAGGTGATGGTGATCAATGTGGGAGACAAGCTGAGAGGCCTGCTGCACAGGTAGAGATTTTGATTTTAAAGATGGACACATGTCTGATGCGGTGGTTCATTTATACTCCTCTTTCCTCACCAGAACTCATGGACAGCACATCATGCTGAACTGCAAGGAAGTCGGCCGCAAACCCCCCAGCTTTGGCGATGCTTCAATCATCGCCTCTGAGCTGCTCAACTCTGGGTATGAGTTTGACCAGGGCTCTGTCATCTATAACAGATTCAGGTCTGTGATCTCTTACAAGACGGACAGGAAGCCTGTGTTCTCCACCGAAACAGTTGCTAACGCAGGTAGCGTCGCTTCCCTCATTTAAAAAAAAAAAAAAAAAAGACACTCTCAAAATTTCTGTCACAGATATTTATAATATCCATCTTCTCTGGCAACAGAGACCATGGGCATTTATGATGACATCGATGCCGATGTGCTGAGAAACTACCAAGAGTTTGCTCTGGTGAATGTCATCTACCTGGCCCTGAGGGAGTCCTCCACCAGTGAGCAGAGCGCCAGGATGACCGCTATGGACAGCGCCAGCAAGAACGCATGTAAGGCCTCCACACGTTCTTTTAGATGCTGATACTGACTCATGGCTTCTGTTTTTAAGCTTCTTTGACAGTTGCAGTTGAAGCTCTAGTTTAAAAGTCCTCTGCTCTTTGCAGAGTCTGTTCAGTCTGTGAAGTATCCAGCTGTTGTATAGGCCTCCCTTAAAGGAAGCCTTTGATATATGTGATGCAACAGGACTTCAAATGCAGCTCCTGCATTGAAGCACAGCTAAAGTTTTGGCCATTCGTCACTCCAGTGTTGCTCTGAAGTTGCTCAGCTCGGTGCATGTTGGGCTGCAGTAGCCTTTATGTGCTAACAAGTGTTTTAGCAAATAACCTGCACGTTAAACCATGAAACTCTCTCTCTGTTCCCGTCCAGCTGAGATGATTGACAAGCTGACCCTCACCTTCAACCGTACCAGACAGGCTGTCATCACCAAGGAGCTCATTGAGATCATCTCTGGAGCTGCTGCTCTGTGAGTATTCTGTCGCTCTTCTTCATCTTCTCTCTTCACATTTTTTTTCTGTCTCACCCCTTCATTATGATCCTTCTTCACTGACCTCAGAGAGCCGTCCTCTCTCCTCCCAAAAGATTCCCTCTTAGCCACGCATGTCTTTTTAAATTTCACATTCTTTCATGTCTAATTCTCCTCTCTGACCTGATCTGCTCCTCCTCATCCTCTTGCCGAACTCAGGAACTGAGGCTTGTCTTGACAGAGGAGGTAACGGTGTAGACTAAACAGTAATGTTAGAGTCCCACTTGGGCTAGCTGGAGCAGTAGCTGTAGCAGAGAGTCGTCTGTAAATTAAGTTTTTTACCTGCTTGATGTTCTGACACCATATGTTCTACTCTCTTTGCAGATAAATGGCAGACACCATCCTTCCCATTGCCTATAGCTCTTCAAAGTACTTCGGACACGTTGTCAAGAGTCTACGAACGCTTGTGTTTCTATTTGTAAAATATATGGAGAAAATAAACCTCTTACACAGAACCCTCTCATGAGTTCCTGTATCCTTATCGTTCCTCCAAATAAAGTCTGAGTGAGATCACTGTTGATGTTTCAAAATTTATTCTAAAGGTGGAGTTTGGATGAATAATGAAAATTTAATAGAGGTGGTACTATAGGTATCCCTCAGTTACATAATCGGGATGATTTTTATGATAAAAATATACGTGTGTTCATCCTCCTGGTGTACATCGGTGGTTGCTGTTCTTCAGGTGTCCACCAGGTGGTGCTATCTGATAATAAATGGGAATACATTTTTAGTCTGAAAAAGCAAGAACCTGCGTCTTTGAAACCCCAAAGTAGTGAAACAACCACTATTTAATCCTAGTTAAATGTAAATTAAAATAGGTTTAATTTTTCAAAAATGTCCTCCATGTTTTTCTTCCTTTATTTTTTTGTGGTAGACAAAAGACAAATCGACAGATGTTTAAATCACATGTATTCCCAAATATAGGTGTAAAATAGGAGCTTCTTGTGGTATATATTGTTTGTGTGTGTCTGTATTTGTGCGTATGTGCATTCATGTCCTGCAGACCTTGTTTGTCTATTGTATTTGTGCTTGTTATTGTTTACTCCTGAGGGGAGTAGGGAGCGATAGCATCTGAACACTGAAATTACAGCGATGCCAGACTCTGATAAATGCAGTCAGAGAGCAGCAGCCTTCTCATCTCCCTCCCTCCTGGATTGTGAGGCCCCGGCAATCCAACATCAAATGGATGTGGGTGAGGAGGGGGAGGAAAAGGCTTTGTTGTTTGGGAAATTTTGAAGAATTCTCTTTTGGGAATTTTCCTGGATATTTCCGGGTTTCCTAAGGCGACTTCATAAATATCTACGTTTCAGGTTAGTACTTTTTTTTTGGCAAATCCACTGATAAGTATTTCAGCACTCATGTCTGTTTTGTCACTTCCAGGTCAAAGGATCAACAGCAGTCAGGACAAGTAGATGAAGAAGAGGAGGTGAGGAGGGGAAAGGTGAGTTCACTCCATCACTCTTTAAAGAACCAGTGTGTTGCTATTAGTGACATCTAGTGGTGAGGATGTGAGTAGCAGAAATTCAGTCTCGGATCTACTTTATCCTTTGGTTTATGAAGAAACTTACAAGGTGTGTGTGTGAAGGAGTGAAGACATCCGTGTTCAGAGGACTCGTCTCTGTATTAGCTTCACCTCGTTATCGCCCTCCTCCATTGTGACATGACGGACGGAAAATGATTAGAGGAGCAGGTGACAATGGAGACAGAGATTTGTGCCTTTACCCGGGGCAGAGCTGCTGCTGTCAGGTACTCTCAGAATAAAAGACACATAAAAGAGCTCCTTTCCTCACTTTAAAACACTCACGTCTTTTTCGGGGAGCGTTGACTTCCTCAAACCTGCCATCCTTCTCTTAGGTATTCACAGGAAGAGGGATGCAGGAGCTCCTCCTCTTCTTCACTCCCTTCTTTTTATGATCAGGGAGGAAAAACAGACAGGAAGTGAGGCTGTTTCCCACGGCGACGTTTGTGTGTGTGATGTAGTAACGCCAGGGCATTATCTCATTCAACCCCCCCCCCCCCCTGTCTTATCTCAATGCGTCCCCCCCCTCAGCCTTACACAAAGCTATCTGCTCTGTGGACTTTTCTGACTATTTATGTCGGACAAGGTCAGGATCGTTTAAACCGCTCTGCCTCTCTCAGCCTCTGCAGATGAGATAGCATGGGAAGGAGGGACGGACGATCGATTCCCGCCGCCACCACGCAGATTTATTCCCCTGCTCCTCCCCCTCCACTTCTTCTTCTTCTTCTCCTCCAAATGGGGAACCAGGAAGCAAAGGGGGTCACGGCTGCTTCTTCTGGCCGGGCTCATCAGTCTCCTTAACACCGGGGTGGCATTTAAAATACAGTATCAGCTCTTAAACTGGCCACTTTTCTCCTGGTCCAAATGAAAGCCATCCTCTCATCAATCTCAGGTTTCCGAGGGGCGTGAATGGTGGGGCCTGTTGAGGAGGAGATTTAGTCAGGGGAAGTGTCTGTCTGTATCATTCACAGGGCTGTTTTACAAATGAAGTGTTGTGCTCACTCAGACTGAAGGTTTGAGTGTTGATGCAAATAGTCAGAGGAGTTATGCGCCTTTTATTGCCCACTTTTTTTGATGTGCATAGTTTTTTTTTTATCTTATCGGAACACAAATTGTCATAATCACTTAAAACTCACACAGGACACACAGACGTCTCCTCTGAAAGGCAGGATGACGCTGACAGCTAACAGTAAAAGCCGTTCACGTGTGTGGCAGCTGATCATATCGTCTCATTAGATTCAGTTCATGTGGAGGTCTTCCCATAGACGCTCGGTGTAGCGTGAAGCGCTGCGGTTTTGTCTGAGTGGGTGTTTTGTTTGTCAGAATACTTACATATGTATTCTTCTGTGGGTGTGTGTGTGTGTTCATGTGTGTGTGTGTGATCTCCTGCCACTCATGTCTTGGGTTACTGTGTTCCTGGCTGTATGATAGATGGCTCAGCTCAGCCTCTGAGCCCCCAGCCGGAGCGGCCGGACAGCATGTCACTGCCAGTTTCCGTCCAACCAGTGTGTGTGTATGATGATGATGCCTATAATTCTGTGTGTGTGTGTGTGTGTGTGTGTGTGTGTGTGTGTGTGCTTGGCCATTTCCGACCCCCCACTGCAACAGGATAGGTGGGTAAGGATGCCCTGGCAGTGTGTTTGCATCAGTGTGTGTGTGTGTAGTGTGAACTGCCTGAGGTCCATGTCCTGCTGTGTGCAGCGGCCCCAACCCTTTCCTGTCCAGACCACACGTCTAACCAAAACCCAATGTGTCCTCTGGTGTGTGTGTGTCTCAGTCTAAAAGCTAAAACGCATTTCCTTGATGTAATGATAATGCGGTTTATCTTTTAATCTATAAAATATGTAAAAAATGTAGCTGTCACAGGCTTACATATGTGTGTGTGAAGTCGTCTTGATGTACTGTATTTGTAATTTGATGAGTGAAGTTGATCCACCACTCCAACAGTAATGCAATTGAAGGAGTTGGTGTAAACACAGCAGCCACCACTCTGAGTGTGAGAGCTGCCAGGAGAGCCGAGTCCAGTTTCTGCGTGCATTAATTAGAACGTGATACAATCAAAGTTTTTTTTTCTTGCAACAATTAACTCCTTCTTCAAAATAATCAGTTAATTTAAAAAATTTTTTTTAAATCTGCTCGGACTTCCATTCTTCTCTGTAATGTTTTCCTTAAAAACAAATCTGAGATCTCGCCGGCGATAGCCAACAAACAAACAAACGGCACCTAGAGGAAGAGAAGGAAAAATATGAACCCCTCCGCTTCCCTCCTCCTCTTCATCTTCCCCTTATTCTTCCTCCCTCTCTCCAGTGCTGCCAGCAGACAGTGTGTTTCTTAGCGTAGTGGAGATTATAGCCGGGAATGACAAGCACGCCGTCTGATACCATATCCGCTCTGAATTACAGATCAGCCCTTTTTAAATGATAGTTTAAATACTTGCTGCAGGCTGCGAGTTTTCACAGGGTCTTATTTCATTGTTATTATACTAGTACCATATTTTTGTTAGAAAATCAGTGTTGGCGCTTATTTAAATGAGGGAGAGTGGAAGCCGATATACACTCCAGTGTGTTATTTTACTGTGCCACTTTGGAAAATCCCTGAACACATCCACCACCACCACCCTCCTCCTCCCTCCATCTTTATTTATGTGTTGTTGGTAGGGGAATTAAAAAGGAGGACAAAAGAGAAAGGACAAATTGTAATTAGTTTGATTTTGTGTGTGTGAGGTTTGTGTATAGATTCCCACACAGACTTTGTGCAGATTTGAATTGTTGGTGCTCATTTTGAATAAAACAAAAATGTTTTTTAAAAAAAAAAAAATATATATATATAGCACGTAGAGGAGGATGCAGTACATGCCTTGGCGTGCTGGGTGGCGCTGTTGCCACAGTGATGCTCTCGCTTTTGGATAAAAAGTCCCTCAGTTTCAGTTGAAGGCTCTGAGCTCTTTGTGCTTTGGCGTTTCATGATGGGATTCTCTGGAGAGCAGAGGATGGAGAACGACACTCCTTCCGCCTCTAACCCTCTCTCTCTCTCTCTCTCTCTCTCTCTCTGTCTTTCTCTCTTCCTCGCTCGCCCTCGCTCTCTGCTGGAATACACCCCAACCTTGACATATTGAGAATGAAAACGGCGGTTCCACATCCCATGCTCGCTTGTTGACAGCGTTAACACTCTTTTCATGTGTGTTTTGATAGCTGAAAATGAACCATATTAGAGTGTTATGAGAAATTATGTTTAGTGTGTATGACTTGTGTGTTTGACTATGTCCACATAGCTCAATTTTTTTTTTTTTTTAGACACACACAAACATAAACATACATGCACAGCAGTAATTGTGCAGCTTGTTTGTTTATGGGGGTCTGAGAGTTAAATAGGCCCGAGGGAGAGAAAACACAGCCAGAGGGGCTGCAACAACAGTTTGAACCCTCCCAGCCTGTTTTCTCACCCTCCTGCTTGTTGTCTCCTCCTTTGTATCCTTTCACATCATTTGTCATTTATGTGCGTCCATTTTTAGCTCTAATAAATCTGTTATTTTCTATATTCAGGCTGGCAAAACTAGACAGATTTATTTCAAAACTTTATTTTTGGCCTTTATAGACACTAATTAAATCTAAAGCTAAAAGCTAATAACAAGTCCTGCTATGCTTGCTTTTGCCCTCAATAATACTGATTATTATATGATTGATCTTACTCACACCTTTCAGGCTGCATCATCTCATAACATCTGAAGCACCCACATCTGTTATGAAACCCTCTGATCTCTGAACACACAGACAGTGGAAACAGACTCTGGCTCCAGTAGTGGAGTCCTTCTCTAATGATGCTCACTTCCCCCTCTTATTTGTGTGTGTTTGTTTAAAATGTGCCTCATTTTGTGTGTTTCCCATCGACCATAATTGTAGCTACGGTAGCTCCTTCCCACCCACATGAGGGGCCGACACAGTATGTGCAAAAGTATTAGGAAATGTTTATTGTCTGTCGTCTTCCTGAACACAATCAAAGCTTCAGACTGTTTTTTTTTTTAGAAAAAAAAAGAGGCATCATCACGGAATGAGTTTGAGCAGAGTTGAGTATATTTTGGTGTTTTTTTTCCACGTTTCCACTCGTGTGGGTGAATATGTGTCACTGTTTGGGTTTCTGACACTTTTTTTATTGACACATCTATAATTCACCAATATCTGACGTTTAAAGCCTTTACATAAGTGTGTGTGTGATGCAGTGACTCATCCATTGATTCTTTTAATACTACATGGTTTGTATGAAGCACCAAACACATTACCGCTCCGGCTCCTCTCACTCTCATCATCACTATTTCAATTTTCCCTCGTCCTTCTTCCTGCTACTCTCACGCTCCCGTCTATCTGCCGCCGTCCTCTCACCTCTCCCTCAACTCCACCTCCCAGGTTTCATTTTCTGTCTCCTGGACTTCATTTGCTCTGCTGTTTTCCATCCGTAGATAAGAAACGATCTTGCAGCATACACATGCATGACAGTGATTAAAAGCCGTGATGTATACAGGACACTTGGGTTCAACCGGCACATACATGTAGTATTTTTCTGTTGGAGTTATGGATCGCCTCCAGGCCTGAAATGAAAACCCATTAAATCGGACATTTTTCACTTTCCCTTGCATATTGTCACGGCTCGGTGTGCGCCATGAATTTTCAACAAAATGTCAACCACCAAAAAGAGAAGAAAAACTTGTAGTTTTTGGGTTAAATTTATAAAGAAAAATCTCAGCCATGCTAAAGATGCCGTTTGTTTGATCTGTTTACGTCTTAAATTCAAATTTGTTCAGACAGTCGTGGTCTCTACAGTGATTTATGCTTCACATCCAGTGCTAATTAGCCTTTGTTTGCATGATGAGTTGGCTATTGAACATGCAGATTACCTGGTTTGGCTAACCTCATGTTCTGTAGGTGGAAGGATGTCAATGATATATCGTGTTTAAAGTTAATTGACTGTATGATCTAATGATACAAAGTGTAGGAGGATGAATATTCAAAGCTCTTGATTCCCACACTCGTTCACCTTTTTTCCCAGCGCCTCCGTGTGCAACGTCCAAATGAAACAGAGATATTCATGGCTCCTCTCTGTGAGCATAAAGACCTGGACCTTCTGCCCTGGCCATTCAATTAGCTACAGTGACCAGGGTGTGTGTGTGTGTGTGTGTGTGTTAGAGAGGAGGGAGTGCAAACTATTGCCCTGTCTGAGCAGCCAACCTCAACTAAGGGCCAGGCTCAAACATCGGCTTAAAGCTAACCAGGTCACAGCTGATGGTGTGAGAACCAGAGCTGTGTGTGTGTGTGTGTGTGTGTGTGTGTGTGTGAAGAGGAGTTCCAGTCATCTTTCTATACACCAGCTGAAGCAGGTGCTAAAAACAATACCTGCTGCTGACAGTTTTGCCCATCATGTCACCGATAGACTGCAGGTGTAGGATATATGTGTATATGTGTTTATTTGTATGCTTTTATTGCTGGAGGTGGTTTGTGTACGTGCTTTCCCGCCTGCGCTGCTCTTCCTTTCAGCAGTGTGTTTTCATAGGCAGTCAGGCTACAGTGATTTTCTGCAGCCCTAGTTGAGTAATCAAAGAGCTGTTCTGTGGTATCAGTCGTCACTCTGTCAGACGTTTGAAGGCAAGTTATGACTGTTTAACCTTTAGCTGCAAGACGGATTGAATAATTTAGGAATTAGCACAAATATCAGTGGAAATGTGGTTTTTATTGGTTTCACTTTTACTCATACTTCACAGCATTCTCTCTAATGCTAGCTTGGAAACCTTTATTTTTTTGTGTCAATGATGTGTTTTTTTAATAGTTTTTTTAGGTCACCCGTCTGCCCATATTTACATAGGCCTACGTTTTTTTTTTTTTTGTAACCGCGGTGCCACAAGCAAATTTTCTCAACATTTCTTGTGGTTTAATGGTCAAAGGTGAAACTACACACAATGGTGCACTTTGAATTAGTTTCCCAATCAAAGCTCTCTATCTGTCATGACTTCATTCCACCCTCCACCTGTCTTAATGCTAAGCTAGTATTTTTTGTTTGTCAGCTGTGAGTTTTTTGTGCGACGCGGTGCCTCTGCGCTTCACTTCCCAGACATCGTCTGTCAAACGGTGAATGTGTCATCGCTTTCGTTGGAATCCTGAAGATTTATTTTTGTCAGTCACTCATGCCAACTTCTACCTTACCTGAGAATCTGACAGCGGTCTTCTTATGAAATACCTTAAAGACATCACGGAGAATCATTTTTTTTTTTATCAAGTTTTAAAAACAAACATTTATTCAGAATGAAAAATTCCTGTGAAAAGTGCTTCCCCTTCCTCGGTGACAGGCGCCATCAGAGACCGTATAGTGTGTGTTTCTATAGTCTGTCATTCCCAAAGTTGGCCAAGTGTGAAGACATATAATTGCTTCATGAAACCTAACTAGGTGATATGAATAATCTGTCAGTGGAGGTGGCGACCCAGCCTCCGTGCCAATCACAGAGGTGTCCTGGAGTAGCGGAGCGTGGCCAAAACCATACCTGTCCATCCGGAAAAAAAAAAAAAAATCCTTCAACTTCCCCTTTTCCCACCAAACTGCTGTTATCAGACCAAAGGACTGAATATGTGTGAATTCTGCAGAGACCCCACCATGATCAACTCAATATCAGATAGAGGGCCAGTCACTGATTGGTGTGTGTGTGTGTGTGTGTTTTCTTCACTCGGATACAGAATTTGAAGACAGCAAAGGTTAGCTTAGCACTTATTCCATTAGCTCCACCTGTGTAGCTCATTGAAACATGTATATTTACATCCAGTTTCATTGATGTTGGACTTCCACACTTATCGTCAGCCATCTTGCTTTGTCAGCGTCCATATATGGAGAAGAGGGCGGAGCTAGAGGCCAACAAAGGGGAACTAATGACCACGAACCCATCAGGAAATATTTTACAAAGGTAAAACAAGAACTATTGGTTTATAGATACTCGTTTTCGCCCCCTGCTGGTCGCGTTAACACACTTCAGACTAGCTATGAGGACACCTTACCTACTTTTAATCAGGTGAAATGTAAGACAGTGTCATACCATCATGTGGAAATTCTAGTCGTGTTTGTTCCTGTGATTATCTCGCTCGTTATCTGAACTGTTTCAAGTCAAACATTTATTTTTTAAGATTGAAGCCGCTGATATTTATTGTTGACTTTCAATTTTTTTTATTAAAAAAAAAAAATCACACAAACTCAAACATTCATAAAAGCTGTTCAAGTTAAGGGACGTTATTTGGATGCATACGCTCCAAAATGAAACAATCAGGATGCTTAAATTTGAACTTTATGCAGAATTAGTGAACACCTCCATGTCTCTTCCCATGATCCTCTGCTTTCCCCTCCACCCGACACATAAACCCCTCTGTCACCGTCTCACTGATCTTATCAGGTCTATTTCATTTACTATGCTGAACTGGTCTCCATGTGTCATTACTGAACACACACATAGGGACACTTATATAGTATATAAAATGCAGCACAAAATCACAACTATGGCGGCTGCATTCGCTTTTCTGTCCATAGTGAATATGGTTAACATTTGCTTCATAGTGTATTTATCTGGAGAAATGTATGTATACCTTTTTCAGTGTGTGTGTGTGTGTGTGTGTAGATACAGTATATAGCGTGTTTGTTTTTATCAGAGATCTTTAAGCTGGGTCATGTGTTGTTGCTTCACATTTCATCATCCTCTTCTCTTATCTGCTGTTTTCATACACAACTGCTGTAATGTTATAACACACACACACACACACACACACATACACACTAGCACAATATACTAGACTCCCACCACATAACGGTAAGCCGGTAAAGATAGTTTGTAGGAGGCAAAAATGAGGGAGTGAAGAAGAAAAAAAAAGCATTGAGAGAGGGATAAGAAGGAAGAGCTTCTATCTGCTGCTGTTGTTGTTGCTGATGTTGGCGACTGATGTGTGGAGTCAGAAACCCGACAGCCATGCGAGGAATGAAGTCTCTCTCCGATCAGTCCTGCAGATTATTGTGTCCTCGTATCTCATCATGCTGCACGCTCCACATAGTGTTGTTTTGTCTAGTGTCTTTAAATATTGTGTGTTCAGAGGGTTCGTCGTTGGGTCATCTGTGTGTAGTCAGACCTGTGATGTGTGTGATGTGAAGCTGCAGCTCACTAAATTACAAGCTTGCGTGTTGTACTGAACACTGTTGGAGTCTGACTAACTCATGTCACATGACCAAGCAACTCAAATCATTGATTAATGATGTGAATCAGATCAGACTGACAATCTGAGGGCCTTTTCTCACAGTGCTGCGAGCTGTTACCATGGCAACTATAAGTCAACAAAAAAAAGTCTGACTATAGGAAGACGGTTTTGAAGTTGTGACTGTCCATCTCGCTGCCCCTTCACTCACACTTCCTGTCTGGACAGGCCGACCCAGCCTGGAAGCGTTTCCCGTTCGCAACACCCGCAGTTCAGAAGCTGATTGGATGATGGTTCTAATTGTTTGGAAGGAGGCGGGGGTGGGTGAGGAGTGTGTGGAGTAAGAGGGGGTAAATGCAGTGTGCGTGGGCGCATAATGGCTTCCGATTTTGGGGAGGAAACGAGATGTAAATGAGGTAATTATGTGTCTTAACGAGGGCAAACAGCGTTGACATTCTAGCCCTGGAAACCGGCGTATTTATAGCCTTTAATAACCTTAAGTGGGACTGGCTGGAACGCTGTCAGGGGAATTAGAGCCGTCTGAACAGCACTGCTTTTGTTTTTATTAGCGTTTGAAACAGAAAAGGTTTGACTTGGATTCCTCCTGATATTGACAGGCATAGCTATAAGCTCTCTGTGGTCGCCGGGGGGGGGGGGGGGGGGGGGGGGGGGGGGGGGGGGGGGGGGGGGGGGG
>JAVQJX010207797.1:0-10386 GCA_036025115.1 Ambassis agassizii
GTGTGTACAGAAACTCAAGTGATATGTTCATTTATTCAAACATCACCAAAAGACATTTCAGTGACAGGATGAAATGGCATAGAAACACATTTTGGCTGTGCCTGGGTGGGTTTTCTCTGTGTACTCTGGCTTAGGTTAAGTGAGGACTTTAATTGGCCTTAGATGTGAAACTGAATGGCTGCCATTACGTACATTAATACTGATATATCTTATATTGCCATATAATACTGAAATATTTTCAGTTGTACCTGAGCTACTGTCTTGGTCTCACTGCTGCTAAGGATTATCAAACTACCATTGATTACTGACTACTGTTAGAACTGTTTTCCTTTGTGTTTTCTTCCTGTTCGGGAGGTGCTTTCTTTTATTCTGGACAGACTGGGCATGATTCTCCTGTTTTTACTCACCTCATCTGTTGTTGTTTATCTGCCTGGACCCAGCTCTCTTGATGTCAGCCTGCCTTCAGTTAAATATTGTAACTGACTTTCAGACAGCTGGATTGCATAGTTTTCTGAAGAAAAGTTCTTGTCTACTCTTGTGTATTTTCCATGGTTCTTTGTTCCTCTCACTTCATTTGTTGATGTGACTGGCAGGGAGAAGAAGCCAGCCAGGTAAGAGCTGCTTGGGTATAAGCAGGCATCAGTTTTGGTGATGTGTGGGTGTTTAACTTTTAAATCAAAACAACATTTCTGGAAGTGTCAACATGCTAAATATAATGCTGATTTATTTGAACTATTGATTGTATATTGTACAGACCCTAAATCTATTGTATAATTAAGATAAGTAAATGCTGGCTATTGCACAGTTCATTTTATGATGCACAATGCACAGGATTCACATCCTCATTATCTTGTTTCAAAGTCTTTCAACATTGTCAGCCATAAAATGAATTTGAATGCACTCCCATCCATCTTCTGAACTCTCTTTTTGTCCTGTAGTACAGCACGAAACCATTCACACTCACATCACTTTAGAGTCACAGATTAACCTACGCACAGTTAGATTGTGGAGTACCTGTAGAAAACCCACGCAGCCCCAGCTGGACTTGAATCTTCTTCCTGTCAGGCGACAGTGCTAACCTGCACCGCCATGCCCTCTTTACTGAACTTTAATATACACTTAAAAAGGGAATGTAATTGAAATAACTTTATTATGTAAACCCCCCACTTGAGAAGACAAGCACTTTACACTTTTTAGATTTTTCAGATTCACTTTTCAGAAACAGATTCCAGACACAAACTAAATGCTGACTTGTAAAGCTAACACAGCATTTGCTCTGCTTCCAGGCTTCCCCACCCCACCCCATTTCACCCCAAATACAGGGTTTTGTTTTGTTTTGTTTTTTTTTAGTTAAAAATGAAGAGTGCATGCCAGCTAGGACATCACATTAAAGTCAGGGTTTTTACAATACCAAACACAAATCACCAGAATCCACATTCTGTAATTCTATACACATTCCCAGTTAGGGGTGTTGAGGACACAGAGGACAGTTCATTTCAAGTTTCATTAAGACCTTGCCTTTCCCTTTTTTATTTTAGTAAACATCTTTGTTTTTGCTACAAACACATCTCATCAACTGAAACAGGGGTAATATTTCTTCCTACAGAACATTCATAAGACACTCAATTAGCAGTTTATTTCTGTTAGGGGAGCTCATTTATCCATCTTCAGCTTCTTCCTGAGTACAACTCAGGCCAAGCTTTCAATCCCGTGTCCACATGAAAGACTTGATGGACACAATTTAAAAAAAGATCTCCACTTTTGATCTAGTTAAGCAGGAGGCATTTCAACCTCCCCGTGTCATTTCTTTGCCCAGATGCAGCCTCTTTCAGTCAGTGAAAAGTCCATTTAGACATTCAAAATGTAAAGATAGGGCAGGTCACACTTTGATGACCCACACAGTTTTGCAGTTACACAGCTACAGTCACTGCAGGCGCGGCCAGTATTGTGACATGTCTGCTTCACTTCCTGGAACCTGGACAGGAACTGAGACACCAGGGGAAATCAGACCTGGTAATAGAAGAGCAGACCATTAGAATAACAATGAACAATAAATACAAGTTTGAATGCTTTGTTTAAAGTCTGTGTGATCTTTGCACACAAACATTTGCAGTACCATCCACATACTTCATCCAATGTGGACAAAAAAAGGTGTACAGCATTGATGAGCATCCAAGTCTGAACAGACTGATAAGCTAATCAATGATACGGTCATAGCGCCACCTACTGGCAGCAGAAAATGTCTCTTGTACATCTAAATGACAGTAGAGAGCATAGGAGAGGATTTCTGAAACAAGACCACTGCCATGTCTCCTGTGGACTGCAAGCGGGATGAGTACCCTGTAATACTGCTTGCAGCTGTTTACTTTTTTTTGAAGGCCTGAGCATGCTCAAGAACATGTTAGTTCACCTGAAAAATGTTTGCATTTGCTGGAAGAATGGCTCCATAGTGCCCCCTAACGCACAGCCCCTTTAGCGGGTTTGACGTTGAATTATGAAAACTGGTATATGTATGTGCATGTCACCTTGGGACACACAAAAAAACCTAGTAGAGTAGCTCAGTCCATAAGGGCTTGGGTTGGTAACTCAAGTCCAGCCTCGGCACAAGATGCGTGGTGGACTGGTAGCTGGAGAGGTGCCAGTTCACCTCCAAGATACTGCTGAGGGCAAGACACCGAACCCCCAAACCGCTCGGGGCAGGGCAGCTTGTAGCACCAGCCGTCACTCCTCCTCTCCTCTATATGCATGTGCATGGGTGTGGTGTGTGAATAATGTGCATGAACAAATATAGGAGTGATGTGTAATCAATGATCTACATAAAATCTAAAAGAAAACCAAAAAATATAAAAGAAACTAAAACTAAGATGTATGATCAGGTCAGGTCTAGCAGCTCCATTTCTAGCTCTAACACGAAGGTGTTGTAACATTGGACCACACATGTCATCTAGGCTTTCTGGCTGGAAAACATTTGGATGCTTTTGTCAATTGTGGCATTCCCTGCATATCTGATGTAAAAGGCAATAACTGTTCTTTAAACGTATACACAGCCTGCTACCTTGTTATCGCAGCTATATTGGCTGAAAAGACATCACATGGGAAGATCTTTTTTTAAACAGCGTTGCAGGATCACAGGAGGGCTGAGCCTTTGTTCAGACATATTTGATGGAGCTCAAAGCGCAGCCTGATGACAGCAGTGTTAATGACCAAATGATTTAATTGTTCAGGAACCTCAAGCCTCATCTATGCTGTTCCTCCAGTTTGGTAGTCTTACTGTATGATTACTATACTGCATGCAATTTAAATTATGTATATTTTATCTAGGGGTGTAACAATACATGTATTTGTATTGAACCGTTTCGGTACGAGGCGTACAGGGCCGCGTATGGGTGAGTTCACGTTGTGTGTTTTGGTTTCATTCGGCTGCTGCACGGTTATTTTCCATATGTCGCCAGATCAGCAACAGAAGTAGTAAAATGAAGAGACCTATGCCTCTTGTTTTATTAAGCAAACTACCTAACCTGATGTTATTTATCTTATTCAGACGGCAGCAGGTCGTTCCTGTCTCTATATGGTCGCGTTTACAATGTTCACCGCTTCTGTCTGCGCGCAGTGAGGTTCCGAACTGATGCGCGTACACACACGTGCGTGCACATACACGTGAGCACGCTCCCAGCTGTTCGAGACCTAGCCCCCGTTTTGTGCACGCGCGCACAAACAAACGTGCACGCACGCTCTCTCTTTCACAAATACTGTGACATTCTACACATTGTTATTCACTTGTTACACTTGTTATACACATGTTATTCGGTGATGCATACGATTACGGAGTTAATAAAGGCAACCTAACGCAAAAGGCTCCGTAAAAAAAGGAAAACAAATCCACTATCCACCACCACAGCCCGGTGTAACCCTACACCATTCCGTAATATTGGCCTATAAGTGTGAATGGAACTGTCCGCTGTGCTGAGAGTCAGGTGTACAATAACATCGTCACACATCACAGTGCAATGCGCTGATAGGTTGCGGGGGACTGGTCATTATCAAGTCAATGACAAGTGTTGGCTGGCACACGCGAGTGTTCGGCAATCTCCATGGTTGCTCCGGCCCCAAAGCACTATGGGTACGGGGTCAGTGAAGGTAGTAGGCAGGTTCAATAGACCGACTTTGACTTCTTACCTGTTGACGATGCTGCAGAGGACGTAAGTGTCTGGCTGCTGATGTGTGGCTGCATGTGTGGAGGAGTATATGTGTCATAACTTCTTCCATTTACAGTGGGGCTGTTGGGCAGCATGCAGGAATAGGAGGTCTGGTTGGACACCTGGAAACATAAATTGATACATATGTATATTATAAGGGTGAGATATCACAATGGGTTTTAAAGGCTTCCAGTAAAATGCAGACTTGAAAATTCCAGCTTTCAATTCCAAATCCTCCCTTAGAATGTGAGATCAGTTCAAGGAATCAAGGAATCAAGGAACTTTATTGTCATACCAGCTCACATTTACATGTTTATGGTGCGAAATTAGAACTGAGGTCTCGGTCCCAGTTCATGACACTGACATCACAACCACCCAGTTTATGGTTTGACCGTTCTGTAATGATGTCTACCACCTGCATCTGTTTTGGTTTACAGCAATATTTAGTCCTTTGGCTGTGAAGGTTTTTGTTATTGATGTTAAGCTATATGGTAAATGGTAAATTGCTCTATCATCTGAGCCACAGCCGCCCCTATGATGATATATGATTGTCACATAGTGTTTTATAACTTCAAGTTATCAAACATCCTCCAAATACATCATTTCAGTTGTTCACTTGGCTATAACATAACCTGGATGACTTATCTATATCCTTGATATATGATAGTGTATTATATATATATATATTATGTACTATTTTACTTAGACTGGATTAGATGTGCAGTTAGCACATGTAAAATAATCTTACTTGCATAGGCAGGCTGGCAGACATACTGAAATTGGGCATTGTTGGTAGGCCATAACTGCTGGACAGAACCGGATCTGACCTTCCCAGCAGGGATCCTGATGAGAAGGACACTAGAAAGAAAGGGACAGAGAAAAGAACAATGTCAAGTATTGCAAACAATATAGGTTTAGCCAGACAAATCTCTATGACAAGTCACCAAGTGACCAAGTAAACCTCAAATTGCAATCATTTTGCTTTACATAAATAAGGAATGAGAAGAATGACCAGTTGGAAGTTTGACACTGACATAAACAAACCCAAACAAATATTGTAGATATCAGGTTTGATTACTTTTATTTTCAGACACATGAATTTGACATTGAATCTCTGTCCTGATCAGTACCTGGTGTAGTAGGTTGTGGCAGAGGTTGATAAACACTGGTGTTGAAGCTACTGTTGATGGGAACATGGTTGGAGGAGTTGCACACCTGACGACGCTGATTTCTCAGCTTCTCCTCTCGTCTCCACTTCGCACGTCTGTTGGAAAACCAAACCTGTATGTACCAGAATGAAAAAAAAAACCAAAACACTGGGTGTTACCTTTAAGGAATGAAAAGTAATGAGAATAAGAAGGATGGCTGTTACAGGTCTGTGTAAGGTCTTGTCTGTGCTTCATGGTTCATATAGCCATTGAAGATTCTAAAGTAAAATGCTCCTAAAGGTCAATCACACTGTTATCTCAGCCTGTTAGTGGTATGCATACATGTTAGTGATATGCATACATTTTTTTTCAAAGATTGAGAACTTACTTTCTAATAATTCTTTTAGATCCATAAAATAAGACTCGTACAATGATTAGTTTGGAGAAAACCTTTGATCTTTTTGCAGGGAATATCCACAGAGAATCTTCAGTCAGTATAGGGCTTACCTGTATTCTTGCCTCAGGAAGGTCTATTTTGTTGGCAAGGCGTTCTCGGGCGAACACGTCTGGATAGTGAGTCCTTTCAAATTCTAGAGAAAAGAAAAATCATGTCATTATGTAATAAAAATGCATTCATTAAAGACAGAACATGTGTTTTGGAGGAAGCAGCTCTGAACAGTGTGAATAATAATAATAATAATAATAATAATAATAATAATAATAATAATAATAATAATAATGTCCCTGATAGGGCACCAAGCAATTACCTTTTTCCAGTGCTTCTATCTGGTCCTGTGTGAAGGATGTTCTGTTTCTTTGTAGTTTCCTCTTCAGTTGAAGCCTCATCTGAGCCTCCTCTGCATCTTCCCCATTGGAAGTGACTAAGATGGTGTTCTCTCCTCCCTCTGCCTGAGAACACTCTACACAAACATAGGGAGCAAAAAATTATTTTAGTTCCAGTCCAGCACACAGGTACCTAAACATTACTATGCATTATGTATTAGCAAAACAAAATTCAATAATGTGCCTCTGTACTGGCAGACTGGGATGGTGGTCTTAACTGAGCATTTCTTGAAGATGTTTCATGACTCCTCCAAGCTGTTTGGTGGGGATACAGTGAGGTAGAGTACCTCTTTGTAGTCTTGGAGGTATTGGACCTCATTCCTCCAGGTATGTGGACAGTGAGCTTGTTACGCTTGCCACAAGTAAGTAAAACTCATTTGGTAGAATTTGGACTCATCAGTGATGCAAGGTCTACTCTGCTCTTTTGTGGTACTGAGAGAACTGAGCCAAAAGACAAGGTTCTTGATTTACTGCCAGTAGAATGAAATCACAGACAAAAACAGCTGTGGGTGAGAACAGGTTCAAGTGGTTCATGCATCTGGTTAGGATACCTCTTGGGGTCCTGGAGTTTATATCTCTTAGCTGGCCTGGCAATGCCTCAGCATATTCCTTGAGAAAGTGGAGGAAGTGGCTGGGGAGAGCGAAGTGTGGGCTTCTGCCCCCAGATAAGCAGAAGACATTGGATGGATCATCAATGCAAAAAGCAATATATCAGCTGACACAACTAAGGAATCTTCAATTTGTGTACTGTAGAATTCAAATTCTGTGTAGAGTTGAGTATATCCCATTGAAAACTGTTTAGTTTGACACATCTGAATAAGTACATGCATGGCCCTTATTTAATATTCCATGTTGAGATAAATGAATTGAGATGAGCAAGCTTATTATATCAAAACGGAAAATGTTTGCTTTTGATTACAATTTTCAATCGCATCAATTTTCAACACAACTTTCAGCCAATTTTCCACAGTTCTAAATGATCAGTATTTAAATATGTAATACTCAAATCTATACAACTGGACATATGACTGGGGAGATTTCCAACATGATCTCTAGCTCCCTGTGGTTATTTGTGGTGCTAGCCTAATTATTCATTATCCCCAACAGACAGAGACTGCAAAACAGAATGCAGCCATTATTCAGTGTCATAGTCAGTCAGGCAGAAAGATACACAAATGAGAGCAGACATCCCTTTCTCCCACCCCTCACACCAAACACGCACACACACACACACACACACACACACACACACACACACACACACACACACTGAAGGTTGAGAGGCAGCTACAGTGGTAGTAAAGCATGACTATGTTTCTCTGTAAGTGGTCCCACGACGCTGTAGCAGCAGTAGCAGCATTTGCTGTGTGGAGCTACACACAGGGAAGTCACACTCTCTCTCTTTCTCTCCTAAATAAGAGCAAATTTTCTGCTGATTCTGCCACAAATATAATGTACTTTGATTGAAAAAAATAAAGAGGTTGGCTGCTGGATGGCTCAAACCCAGGAATGCATGAAATAATATCACTCATTCAAACCTGTGCTGCAGTCACTCCAATAGACTTTCAATACTTTATATAATAATTTTGTGCTGCCTGCCACAAAAAAGGAAAACTGTTGTCACTCTGCAGATGATAATAATAATCACTATAAATTCTGTCAGTTTAAGCTTATCTCACTGTCTCTGTTAAGCATGTTTTAAATGGGTTTTGACATCGGGAAACCACACAGCGTCTTCCTTCTGTTGGCCCTACAGCAATGATATATTTTTCTTCACCATTGCAAACACTCAACATTCATGACACTACTTCTTTTCAATATCATTAACATACAGTGGACCATACAAGAAACTGAGCTCTCACTAGACAAGCACAGTGAGAATATGCAGATGACACAGTGCTGTTTATTGACGGACAACACGTTGCCACCCACTAGTTTTCAATTGGGTGTCTCTGAGTATGCTGGCATACAAAAGAGGGAATAAAGCTAAAATCAAATATCAAATTGGAAGCTTCTTTATTCATAATTACTGAGTGAGTGACTGAGTGAGTGAGTGAGTGAGTGAGTGAGCAATGAGGAAGCCTTCATTCAATACCTTATTTAACCCATTCAACTCCATCAGCATATACAGACTGCAAGCTGCTCCATATGGTGCTTTTATACATTTACAAGAGTAGTGGTGTTGTTGTCTTACCAGTGGATGAGAGTGCAGCCCCAGCATACCACCCTGGGCGTCCTCCCCAGGAGTTTTGTACATTGAGCATCTTCAGTTTGTCAAAAATCCCTTCACCGCCCATTGAGCCCATCTGCTGCTTGTCACTGGCCAAGTTCCTGAGCACTCGATTTATTGACGAAACCTGATGATCAATACAATACAGTTACTTCGACTGAAATTTTAATATTATTGTCCACCTTAAGCATCTTGTTCATTTTCATAGCTGTTTTGAGCCATAGTGTGTTAGAGACAATCAATCCATCAAACTTTATTCATAAAGCACCTTTCATACAAATGTATGGCAACACAAGGTGCTTTACAGAAAATCAAATTCAACAGAAACAGAAACCCTCGGATGGCCTGAAGAGACCTTTGGCGATAAATCAGGAATGTCTTACACTGGGTATATTGTCATTGGTGCAGATTCCTTCTGTTAGCAGTCGGTCCCTGATCTCCCAAGCAAAAATGGATGGACACTCTCTCTTGTACTGGGCAATCTTTCCCACTACCTCTGGAGTGGCGACCCTGGGTTTACTCCCACCTATGGCCCGAGGACGGATCGAACCTGTCTCATAATACCGTCCCAGGATCTTACTCACACAGCCATTGGACACCTGGACACAGTAGAAGTAGATTTAATAAACAATTAATCAACAATGATCAATTAATCAAACTCTTTTAAAACACATTCAAATGTCATCATTGGTCAAATGAGTCAGATGTGTTTTGTATTCAGTAATCAAGCCTGACTTCCTGGTAAGAGACTGCACCTCTGTGTCACACCACTGCCTCCTACTCTGTATTCAGTCACCTGCATCAAAAGAGTTCTGTAATTAACTCACCTGTAGTATTCTGGATATATCACAGGGCCGAGCTCCACTATGTGCCAGCTCCACGATTTTCTGCCTAGTGGAATCAGGTAAAGGTCTCCCATTCACAAATACACCTCCCAGCTGGTTTACTCCACTATGACCTGTATCCAGTACAGAAAGTGGAGAATATTCTCAACAACATGTTTCTCTGAGATGTACAATAACCAAAGACAGAGACAGAGAGAGGCAGAGACAACACAATGACAACAGGCTTCATGCCTGGAGAAGGGATTTCTGATTTTTTTTTCTGGGTTTATTTACTACAAAGACCTTTTGAAAATTAAGGGATAAGGGATTAAAGAGATAAAAAATAAAATTAAAAATATGCATAGACAATAAAAAGTCAAATATAAAATGTGCACTAAATCAAGGCACAGAATATCATATGTCAGTATATGTACTATTGACTACATTGTACTTACTAAAGAGTCATCATCTAAAATATACACATCACTTCTACATGGGTCGTTTTTATTGATTCTAAATTATGACTACTTATCATTCAAAACCAAATTTTGTTGCAGTAGGTGCTCACAAGTTGGAGCTAAATGGCACCTACTTCTAGACAGAAAAGAAAAAATTTGAACGGGAAAATTATTTATAGAGTGCCAAATTAATGTCTCTTTATTTCTACCATTTCTACCTATTTCGGCCATTTTTATGGATAGCACAACCCCACCATTTGAAGAGGTCAAATGGTCCAAATAACTTAAAAAGCAAAAAGCAGCAGATATGACCATGCCAAGTGGTGGGGATGTGCTGGCCGGTTTGAGAATTTGTTTAAATGTTTTCTTTCTACGTACAGAAACATGTGCTTTGTTAAATTCAAACACGATTCCTGGGTTTGATAATATTTTTTTAATATAAATATCACACACAACAGCCTATATTATGTGTTGGCACTGCAGGGCTTAGAGTGTGAGACTTAATCAATTGTCCATCCGTATTAATTGATTAGTGGAGAAAAGCATATTCCAGATTTATAAACCTCTCAAGGGTACATTAATAAATCATACAGCCAGCGCACACACACATGCACACACACACACACACACACACACACACACACACACACACACACACACACACACACACACACACACACACACACA
>JAVQJX010207819.1:0-10129 GCA_036025115.1 Ambassis agassizii
CAAGTGTGATTGATTATATAAAGAAGTTAATCCTTTATTTCCCTCCCAACCCTTGCCCTTTTTTTATATTAATGCTCCTTGTCACTGACCTCCAGACATGTGTGAAGTTTTTACTTTGAGGGATATGCTCACACATTTCACAGAACGATGTATGATTATCTCTACTTGCTGCACTTGAAATCAAATGTGGTTCACTATATGCAGCTGACAGATCAGCGCACAGATGCACAGCTGTGTCTTTTCCTCTTAGCTGAAATCAACGTTTTTTCCATTACACCCTACAAGCAAAGCTACAACCGATTTTCGGAAAAATCTCAGAATCAATCTCAGAAGGGCTAAATTAAAAATGAGCTTGAAACAGAAAAAAATATTGTGTCTTCACATTACAAGCTGTCTTTTTACTCAAAAGTATAAATTTAGAAAACCACACATCTATCAAAGGGTGCTGCTATCAGGATGTGTGGCTGATCATGAGATGCAGCACTGTTCAATACCTATCATGACAGGGTCTAGTTGAAGCTGTGTACACTGTTTGGCAGCACACATATTTTAGTACCGTATACTGTATACTGTATATGGTCATATTTTAAGATACCCAAGTGTTAGGTAGATATATAGACCTAAGTCTAAAGTATGGACACCATTTCAATTTTGTGATCATGTGAAATACAAAGCTGACACTTTGGTGTAATAAACCTCTGAATCTTGATCCGGTGAAAAGAATAAAACAAGACAGATGAATGCTGGTTTTAGTTTGAAGTTCAGTGGTAAGGGTTAGGGGGTGAGTGTCTGACTTAAAAGCCATCACTTGACCTCCATTCTGTATGGATCAGGGATCACCAACATTCTGTCACATCATAGTTTCACCTTTCCTCCTCTATCTTTTTCATACCTTTATCCAGTCTTCTTGGTGGTGTTGTGTATTCAATACACTTGCCAAATATATCTTGCATACATCTGTTCTGGCCGAGTTTTGTTTTCTTTATGACCACCAAAACTATGTAATCTAAACATCCTATGTGTTTAGTTGTGCTGTGGCGCAGGAAAAGGGCAGGACTCAAATGCAGGTTCCGGGTTTAGTTACAACATAAAACACAAAAAAGCCCAACGAGCAAAGTTCTTAAAAGGAGCGGTAACAGGTAAGTCCACAACAGGAAAACTCTGGGGAAAAACACGGGGAGGACACAGGGAGGCCACGGAGAAAACACAGGGAGCGAGGGAGTCGAGGAGATGGCAGGCTGGGAAGCCAGGAGAGCCAGAGCTTAACACATCACAAGGAGACGCACAGTGACGTGGAGCAGGGCTGACAAACGTTGAAGAACTGTCAAGGAGAGGAGAGTGGAGACAGGATTTATGGGTGTGGTGATTGTCAATGAGGGACAGGTGAAGGGAACAAGTGAGAGTGATGATGATGATGATTATCAGGCTGGTGGCTCTGACTCTCAGCTCTACATTCCTATGGCAAACCCAGCGTACCTGACAGGGAAAACACACAAGACAAGGTAAAAACAATCCCAACAACCCAACCCCAGCGGCCCCAGAAGACCGCTTCATAACACTATGATCTGATCTGATCATCCTATATGGAGCAGAGACGGCCTAATGAGGCAGTGTCTGTCTATGACGCAGTGGTTGACTCATTAAAACAGCCTTACATTTACACAAGCCTTACATTTTACCACAGGCAAAGGTATTTTTAGTCTTTACTTGTTCTTTCTTGAAAGCTGCAGGATCATCATTGAGCTCTTACACAGGGACGTTGTGTAGAACCATCGGATATCACAGTTCTTACAGTTTAATTCCATCCAGCCACGAGAAATGGAGATTCTGCAGATGGAGCTCCAACTGACAAAAAATTATATATTTTATACTCCTTAGATGTATCATCAGTGATCATCAGTAGTGTCCTCATGGCGTTCTCTCTCCTGCTATGAGTGAAACAGTAAAGTAGCCCCAGCCGCTGATCCAGATGGTGTACACAGTGTGCCCTTTATGTTTGTAATATTAATTTGACAATAATGTATCTATTATTGATCCAGTCTTTTTTTTAAGCTAAATGTTCATCATTGCAGTGCAAATGTTTGCACATTGTTTCAGTGATGACAATTCTTAAAACAGTCTTCTCACAGTATTCTTGTCCATCTATGCAATGATCCCCAGAATGGAAACAACAGATAGAATGATGAATTGATGCTGATTGGTCAGTGTGGTGGCAGACATTATCTTTTGGTTAGTCAGTGTGGGTCCATGGTGTCTGTAGACAGCTCAGGAGCTCTGTCTGCAGACAGTGCTTGCACTCATCTGACACCACCGTCTTGACAGTCTCATGTGGGCCTACATCACTGTTCTCCAGCACGTCTTCCACAGCTCTGATTGATCATGACGACATGTCTTCTCCTGTGCGTCTCCTCTGTGTGGTTACATTGTGCTTTATGGCAGCTGCAGTCAGAGTCAAAGGGTGCAGGCTTGCATCATGGCAGGAGATATTTTGGCTTGTAAAATCCTCTATTCCTGGAAACTGAATCAGTAAGGTATGCTTTATTTCAGCAAATAAATTTGACAAAGTACAGAGTAGAAAGTGGGTAAAGAATTGTGGAGGATCAGTAAGAAACTGCTAGAAAAAGAAAACAATAAAAGTTAAGGGGATAATAAAACAACAAAAATAATGGAACAAGAAAGCAAAGTAACAAAAGCACTACTGGACTAGATAAAAACAATACCAACCGTGAAGAAATTACTGTGAATGTACGCAATAATAGTCTTTTCACAAATTGCTCTGACAGAAGAAAAGCGAGGAAAACCATAAGTGGCTGTGCTTTTTCTCTAGCCCAGCATCCCACCGCTGTTTAAAGCTAACAACAGAAAGTCTTTATTATTCAAGATGGATTTTTCCCATGATTGGATTAAATTGGGATAATTTAAAATCACACAAATGAAACAAATGGCAGCTTATTAACATCTTAGATGGGAGTAGGGCTGAAATGGTGCTTATTCTATTGAATGTAGAACCTCTGAAATACACAGTGTGGTTAGGTTTAGGTATCAGAAGTACTTTCACTCTTTATGAAAGTGAGTATGAAAGTACAGCTATGGATGCATTTTTGTTTTTTAGCATTGCAGTGCCGATCTATAACCAGTTGCGTTTTGATGTTAAACCCCAGCCGTGAGTGGAAAAGCAGCTGAAAGTGCAACAGTTAACCAACCAGCCCTCCGACAAATCCCCGAAATGGAGAATTTGTTTGTGTGTGCACAAAATAAAGTATGTCATGAAGAAACACAAAACAATAGATAACATGTAACCGAATGACAGGTGCACGGACTGTATAGTGTATAGAACCTCTATGTCGAAATAGCATAAATTGCCGACTGTAGGTTACTGCAGATTGCTTCAAACACGTCTGATCTTAAAACTCAATGTCAGTTTCAAAGTCATTGTCTGAAACAAATAGAAAAACATTTACTTTGATGGATTGCGGTTGCAGATTGTCTGCAGGATTTGTGATGGAGTTCCAATTTCAATGAATTCCACACAAACACACGTCAAATATAGTTCAAAAGTGCAGCACACTGATTGACAGTGAAGGTGGGTCATAAGCGGCATGAAAAAGTGCAGAGATAAGCAGAAAATGAAAACTCGGTAAACCCTTGTGTTTTTTCCTTCGGGTTGAGGTGTTTTTTTTGCGTTCATCTTTTGAAGTTAAACTTCTCAGTGACTCCCAAGTTATCTGCGGGCATTTGAACATGCGAGAGCAACATTTCCTAATGCTGCGAACCTTTGCTGAATTACAGAGGCTGTTAAGACTGTTAGGCTGCCATTTGAGCTCAGCAATGGATACTCCCGCACAGCTTATAAGCAAAGCTGCGCTATGACAGGTAATCACTATTATGAGTGTGTTTCCATTTGTGTTACTGATCACAGCATAAAAGCCCATAGCTCTGATTTGTGTGTGCTATAAAATCCCTGGGAGTGCAATGAGAGGAAAAAGTGAAGTGGGAATGGAGCTAAGAAGGGTGGAGATATAAGTGTTAGAGGAGGTGTGATAATGAAAGAATGGGACATACGAAGGTGGAAAGACGGGGTGTCTGAACACTATTCTCATATGGAGATGTGAAGATTGGACAGCAGGGTGAGAGACTGGAAGAATGACAAGTGTGTGGGCCAATCAATAAGATCCTGTCAGGCAGATGGCAAATTGGAGAGTGGTGTGACACTGAGACAAATTGACACAATCAGATCTACGAAGATGAACATTTGAGGGTGTGTGTGAGTATGTGCATGTAAAAGTGTGTGCGTGTGTACGTGTGTGTGTGAGAGACATAGAGAAGACAAATAGTCAAATCACCAGTCACATGCACAGTGAAAGAGCAGGGGGGAAGTAGGGGGGGAGGATGTGAGAAATGGGAATAGAAAGGGAGAAAGAGGAAAAAAGAGAGCTGAAAGAGGAAATGAGAGGAAGACAGTGAAGGTGTGCAGTTGAGAGGAAGTGCATAGACCATAACCTTAAATCTGTCAGTGTTCGGACCGATATTCTCTGCCTCCGTCCTTGTGTCACTCACACATTCCCTTTCCATCTCACACGCACCCCTCTTTGCAATTGCGCATTAATTTTTCAGTGTCAATCTGCCTTGTGCCCTCAGCCCTACTATCTTCCTCTCTTTCAGCTTTTCTCATTTCTTTGCCGCTTTTCTCACTTCCCATATTTTCCTTCTCACTCTCAGTCTTTCTCTGCCTCGGATTTGTTTTCTTGTTGTGTCTCAGTGTGTGTTTCAGTGGCTGTTTCTGAGCATTCAGCTTTAGTTCGTTCAGTCGGCACCATTTGTCTCTTTTGTTTGTTTGTGAGCGAGAGATAGATAAATATAATTAGACAAATGAAATACCGCCTTCCTTGTTTTATCTCCCTTTGCTCTCCCTCTGTTGGGCATAATCCATCTCTGGCTCTTCCCTTCTGTTGCCCCTTTTACCCTTTCCTGTCTTCTCCCTCTTGTTTCCCTCCCCACTCCCTCCTTGCCTCTTCCTCCCCCTCCTCCTTCTTGCCTTCGTCTCTTGCCCTAACGTATTTTCATTTGAGCTGTGAAAGTTGCTGTTTGAATAGGCATATTTGTCCTGCTTAATAGCATACCACCTCGCTCACTATGTGATTTAGCTCCTTGGCCTTATCTCGTGCAAACACAACCACTTCTCTCTGTATCTGGGGGCTTCTCACACTCTCTCTTTCGCTCTCTGTTTTTTCCTGCGTGGCTCTCTCTTTCCGCCCACACCTCTGGCCATTGCAACGCCCCACGGTTTTATCGAAATAATGTAAAAAGGCGACAAGCATGCGTTTTGTATGACAAGATATGATAAGTGTTGTATTTTGCTATTACACCAGTGTGGGCTGCTGTTAACCCTTCATCTAATGAGCAGTGTGTACCTGTTCTCCTTTTTTCTTGTAGCACAAAAAATCCTGCAGCTACTGTGATTTGTTTCGTTAACAAAAAGGACGTAGTTCTGTTACTTTATTAGTCACCACAGATTGAAGCCTCCCCCCTCCTTTTACTAACCATAATTACAATTTAGCTCATGATGTGTTTTATTCTGACCTTTATGGAAAGTCTTGGCGTGAAAAACAAGAAAAATCCTGTCCTCACCATCTGAAAATCATCACCAAGGTTACACTCCCTGGGCTGCTGCTGCTGCTGCTGTTGTGTGGAGCTGCCTGGTGTTCAATACCAGAAGACTGCATTTGTACTGGGGAGCTCCCTGGTGAGGCTGAGAATGAATGCAAGGAACAAGTTCACTGTGAAACAGTCAGAGGCTCCAAAGTGTTTAAAATGTATGTTTAGAAACCCATGAAGGTACATATGGATTGACTGTACTACTGCCAGTCTAACAAGATGACGAATTCTCCTCTTACCTTCCTCTCAAACAACAGATTAGAAGCACAGCTTAATACTCTGAAAAATATTTCTTTCTTTCAACAGCTTTCTGCATATGAATGTAGATATCATCTCATATCTGCCACTGCACTGATTACAGCCTGTAGAGAGTATGTGTTGTTGTTGTTTTTTTTCATCTGAAATGTCAGTGGTGTTGCAACAGGAAACTGTTTCTGTGTCACAAATATCAGAGAGGCAAACATGGAGCCATTTCCCCAGAGAGAGATGCTTCCAAAACCCAATTACATTGTCCTTCCAAACCATCAGTCAGCCATTGAGTGCATCTGCACGAACTGGGGAACAAACCAGACAGTTGTTCTGTTGTCTGAAGTCACATATTGCATTTTTTTCGTTTCATGAACAAGCATGAATGGATATTCATCTAAGGCTTCTAATGTGGTTTCCAAAAATGACCAAATGACCTTTGCTGTTCCTCCAGTTTGAGCATTGTGTCTTCAGATCTGCGTATACAGACGAAGGAAACACACTGCACTCAGTCATACAGTAGAAAAATGTACACATTGACTGGACTGTGCACACACATTCACATGTACAAACAGTGCACAAATGACCGCTCATCACAGTTGTATTCCTACAGTACGTATGTAGATTTACGTAATGAATGTCTATGACTGCACTGTCAGTCTTTGTCTGGCCTGTGCCGGAGGAGCCTTGAAAATTGTAGCTGTATTGTAGCACAAAGGCAGTGTGTAGTGGGACCTGACCCCCTTTAGCCTAATTGGCCTGATCTTGGTGAAATATGTGTGTGCCACTGTCTATTCATATAAGTGTGTGCGTGTGTGTTTTCAGAAAGCCATTCAGTCTTTTTTTTTAATGTTAAAAGGGACTGTTGGGCTTGTTTCCATTTTCATTCCACAGAAAATCTCTCTTCACGTCCTTTTATCTTTGTGGTTTTTCAATATAAATTTGCACTGACAATGAATGCCTAAAATACTCCTAGTAAAAAGGAAGATGGCAGTTTGAAGCCACAAGTGAACTAGAGCTAGAAATAACTGGAATAAGTGTCCTTTTATGTCATTTGGCTTGTAGGTTTTGAGTGACAGAATGCAGATTCTAATGTAAAAAACATCATATAGCCCATCATATATTAGGACTGACTTCTGTTCTTCAAAAACCCAGCAGGACATTTTGAGGTTGCACTGTTGTAATGAGACCACATTCTTAGGATTTCTATAAATAATGGAATGTCAGAATGTACAGTGGATGACAGTTTTCAGTAATAATCCCTGTTTAGGTGTGTGAGAACGCTTTTAACGGATGGGTGTGAACTCTGTGTGGCTGACTGTCACTGCTGGCAGTCAAGCCAAGATGACACTCCTTGCAATCTCAACTCACACTTGTTGTCAGCAGCCGCTCATTCACATCCACTATCCCCACTCTCCCAGCACCCTAGTATTTGCATGTTTGTGTCACTGTGGATGCAGGTACACTGTGTGTGTGGGTGTCCATGTTTGGCACCGAACTGTTTCACTGTATGCCAGCTCAACAGTGTGATTTTTCTCAGGGACAAGGCTAGGTCATGTTTGTACTTGTTAGTTTCGGGAAGCCGGCTGCGAGAGTGTGCCAAGGTGTGACTGTGAGTAATTTAGTATATGAGCCTCTCTCTCTTACTGACAACCTCTGCCTGTCTTTCTGTCACGTACATATGTCTGTCTCTATCTACATTCGATGCTGCTGGCTGGATGAAACCGCGTGGCATTTAAGCCAAAATATCTACAATAAAATATCACAATTTGACCAGTGTACTCTGCCAGAGCTACTAAAATCTTTCTCGCTGAAAATATACAATACATCATCCTGCACTGTCGTCATTTATTGTTAGAAACGCACACAAGATATTGATGGTAATTTTTCTGAAAACGTCTGAAAAGTCGTTCTTTATCTGTAAAATAGACTGCTGGGTTCACACAGTCGGCAGTTCTTTTACATATGCACTAAAAAGCTGCTAAAGTTTTTTTTTTACACTAATAAAACCACAGGAGAGTAAATAATAGTTATTTCTATCACTAAAAATTAATAAGTGCAGCATTCATTTAGAGTGAAATTAGTCATTTACCTTTTTTTTTTTTAATCTTCAGGAAATATCAGGCTAAGTGGTGATGCTGGATGCTAGTCACCTCTCCCGGTTGTGTGGTGCTGGGCCTGTCATTTTACCTGAGCAATATTTTTAACTGAAAACGGCTGCCTGCTGTGTTTTGAAAATGAGGTTGAGAGCAGTAACACAAGTGTGTATGTGTTACTTCAAGAAGAGTGTAATGAGTTGTTTCTGTGTCAGACTGTCTGTTTGTATCAGTGCCCGGGGTGTTGTGTGTTGGCTGTGGGATCTTTTTGTGGACGCATGTGTTTATTTATGTTGCTCTGCGTTTGTGTCACCATGTCAGTCGGGATTAATGTCACTGAGTTAGCAAGTTTTTTTTAAGAGACTCGGGGTGCATGAATGAGTGTGTGTGTGTGTGTGTATGTTTACTTAGATGGCCTTGAGTGTCAGTGAAGTAATATGTCAAAATGTCTGTTTGTATTAGTGTCATTATTTAAATATTTTTTTTATAATGTAAGCATAGGGGGACAATGTTTCTATTTGTCAGTCTGTTTGTTAGATCTTGTGTTTTTAGGGCAGGAAGTGGCCTTTTTCTCTTATGTGTGGATGCAAAGATACACTTGTTACATGCGTGTACACTAAAGCAGCAGCTCCTCCTTTGTAGAAGAGTACATGAGGCGGTATTAGCAGGCTCAGAGCCATGTGTCTCCCTGCTGTTCATTAGACTGTGTCTCAGTCTGGCTGCTTGGCTAATAGGCTTTATGGCTGCTTGGATCACAGTATCTCTGGGTGCTTGAAAGTCTGAAAATGTCTTAAATTGTCTAAATGAAAATGTTCTCAATACAGTTTAAGAGACCTTATTTTTCCCCTGCACTGTTTCTTTATTCAGGAGGAGTAGGAGAGAGAAGGACTAGCAGTACAATAAACAGCTTTTTAATTGTAACTATATTACCAAACCCAATTGCACTTAATGTTCCTCAACAATTCCCTGGTGTCCTTTTGTTTGTATTGCTAATGTACAGTTTCAAATTTTAATTTGGTCGTGGTGCAAACAAACAGGCGGCGTTTGTTAGCTTGGTATCATTTAAGAAGTAGCTGGGATGAGTGAATGCACGGCCACCTTTGATTGTGTCTGTCTCTGGGTGAATGAATAGATAGATGGATGAATAGGTAGGCCTCTTCCTGTCTTAGCTGCTTTCTGAATGTCCAAATAGTTTTCAGGGCCGTCTGGCATTTGGCCAGAAACATTACTCCTCAGTCCCAGTTTCCTGTGTGAATATTTAATGAGGGCAGCCTGCATGTTAATAGTCTTGCTGTAATTACCTCTTCTCCTGCTCTCTCACCATTTCTCAGACCACAGTCGCCCAATGCCAATGTTATTTTTAGATGGCAGTAATGATAAGTCTCACAAACATTAGAGCCCCCCCGTCTCTCTCTTTATTTTTTTCCATTCTTTCTCTTGTTCTCCCCCTTTTCACAGTCTAGTCTCCACTCTTTCTCCGTATCAGCAACTCATTCATTTTCTCTGCCCACTCTTTTCTAATCCTCTCTTTCTCTCTCTTTCATATCCTCTGTGGAAAATAGGATATCAACAAACTGTTTTCTGCCTTGCTTCTCCTCTGCCTCCGTCATCCTCACTCTCATTCTATCCCATCCTCTACTCTTTCCCGCTCAGCCACCCATGTGCACCCTTCACTTCTTAGTCCCCCCCCCCCCCCCGTTCCTTGCACCTTGCTCTGTAGACCTGGTCATTTTTTAACGTTTGGTCTCTGTTTTCCAAAGGAAGTTTTAGCAGCTGTGTGAATGTGTCGCCCTGAGCCTGATGACTTTTTTTTTCTGTCTCAGTGCCACTTCCTCCATCTTTCTCTGCCCCCCTCTTTTCTATTCTTTGTCTCTCTTGTTTTTTTCTTTTTCCTTTCCTCCTTTCCTCCTGTCATTCCTCACCACACACACTGAACCTCAATATCCGACTGGCTTTTATTAGTATGACATTCATGGCTGCAAAGCCCTTTATCCCAGTCTGGCCCCCCACCACCTCTTGCTTCCTCTCTGTAGCTCTTACACACACACACACACACACACACACACACACACACACACACACACACACACACACACACACACACACACACACACACACACACACACACACAC
>JAVQJX010207831.1:0-10582 GCA_036025115.1 Ambassis agassizii
AATATTTATCTTCAAATAAGTGGTCATTAGCTATCTAAGAACTGTATTCACTGAAAGAGATGAAAGCTTATGTAACTTAGAGAATCTAAACATATCCATACCCAAAAAAAACAAACAAAAACAATAAAAAAAAACAAAAAACAAGAGACAACACTGTACATACTTACCTTTAAGCTGGATGGCCTGAATGACACTTCTGGTTGTATCTCCGCACAACTCCTAGTTGTGTAGATATTGTGGTATCTGTTATACAGTCCTGAAGAATTCTTTACAGTGCATATTCATATGGCAATGTTAAAAACTATAGTAAGAATTCTTTGCTGTGCCTGTAGGTGACAGGAAACTGAATGATTGGAATGAAATGTGATCTGTGATTGGACCGATGTCAGTTTTGTTAGTTTTCTTGATCTGGAACATATTGCATCACTAATGCCTTCTCATGCATTAAAAACCTCTCCACAGCTGCACCATGTGATAACAAGAAGTGGTCAGCATTTGGAGTACTCCCTAACTCTCCATCTCCCCTGTCCATTTCATCATTTTGCATATTTCATCCTCACTCACCTTTTAGTCAGTATGGACACTCCAAATGTCACAGATTTCTATCATACAAATTCCACAAAGCCCTCATACATTACAGAAAAAAAGAAAAACGATTTTTTTTCTTTTAGTCTAGGAGATACAGAACTCCAAACGATACAAAACACACCGGTGGGTGCAGTGCACACCATTTTTGATCTATATCACAATTAGAAATCAAAGGTCTCCCTCGGTGACAAATGTCATGTTGGGTTTGAGTTCAAGTGTCTTTTTTTCTCTCTGGTCTGGGAATTGATGAAGAAAGGGTAAATGTTAATGTTTCTTTCAAAAGGTCCTTCTTGACCTCTGGAGTGGAGGCCCATGTTTCTGAGATTATAACTGCTGCCTAGTTCACCATCAGATGTTTTATAAGACTATGTGTTAATTTGACTATGGATGTGTATATAAATAGTGGACCACACAGGGCATATTTTGTGTGAAAAATATAATTAGTGCTAAGCACAGGGGTAGGTCGGCCTTTATCAACACTACATGGCATGAAGCAACACATGGCATGGTGCTGTTTACACACTGTTAGGTGAAACCAGGCTTAGGGCTGGGCACTGAATGTCGGTTCTTTCTTGGCACCGACCGAAATGTGAAATAGCGCGAATAAATATACTCCAATATGTGCAATAAAATTTGTGATGAAATTTTCTTTTAGGGGTAATATTATAAAATAGGAACCGAAATAGGTACCCGTCAGGAACCGGCACAGAACTCCACCACTCATAAAAAGCACACAAACATTGAGTGCAATTATAATGACATACCAATACGCAAATACTTAGAAAACTAAAATATAACTATACTCAAAATATGACACTGACAAATGTTACCTTATAGGGATGGGATTAACCTGTCAGTGCTGTATCTTCACAGTTTTTCAGTGACATATAGCATCATGTTACAGTGCTGCAAAACTGAAAATCCCTTCAGGGGATTAACTATTGTCCATTTCATCCCCCACGGCTGATCTATAAATATGTCATAACCACCAGAATCAGCCATTATTTGGGATGATGATCTTTGTGTGACAAACAAGACAGGTAAAACCCTTGCATTAGAAACCTAAACAAGGCTGTCAAGCACTCCCTCTGAAGCCTGCTTATGCTACTGTTTAACATGAGAATAGAGAGACCAACAGAGCACCATGTAGCATATGTAGCAATCATTAGCTTCTAAGCAAAGGAGTCTGCTACATCTGTGTGTAATAACTATGGTTAAATCAGTAAGCTTTCCACTAAATATGTTACATTCTGCAGAACTGTATGTAATCAGTTGCTTAATCCTACTGTTTGGCCTTAAATAAAACCTCATATTTGAATTGTCTGTATATAATGCAATGGTTGATCTCATGCAGTAATTCTAGTACTGTGAGTTGCATTTGCTGACAGGTGAGTTGTTGTTAGAACTTCTGTGACATTTGCACTGTTGCTGAAGCTACTAGATTCATTTATGACTGCTCTATACTGTATGTAAAAATAAGGATAATTCACTACAATATTCATGGTCTAAAAATAGCTGCCATAAACTTGCTATCATAGCTGTTGTATTCACACAACATTTGGCAGATTATGCACGCGTCCATCTTGCCAGGCTTCAAGCCATTTGCTTCTGAGACACAGTGGAGGTGACCTTCTGGTTTCATTTAGAAGTTCAATTTTGGCTCTTGTCTCACTGACCTTGTACGTACTGTATATGGCCTTTTTTTGTCACTTTTGTGTGAGAGCGTCAGCATCAGCTGATGACACACCTCTGATTGAACAGTAACAGTATGCCCTTTGACTAAAATTAAAAAAATGAGCTATTTTGAGCCAGTGGTAGTGTTACTTTTCCCCATGTTACTGTATAATTATCAACCTCTACAGTAACTACTTTTGTGTTTTTTTCTGCTTTTTGTTACTGGTTCTTAATACTAATATTAACAACAAACAACAGAAATAACTCTTGAGTGTTTAATCTCATCTGAAAAAAATATCAAACTCTGAGGGTGTTGAAACTCTTGAAATCTGTTTACACATGAACTTAACAATTAGACTGGTAAAATGATATGGCAGAAAGAAAAAAAAGTCAGAGCATATCACAGAAAAACTGAAATAAAAGCAGAACTGTGTCTTGACAAGTGATTTGAAGGAGACCGCTGTTTGAGGGAGTATAACAAAGCCAGCTCCAGCCAAGCCCTGCACAGGGCTATGAGGCCAAACAATGGCTCATAGACGGTTAAAAAGGTCCAAAATATAGCTAGGAGCAAGACCTTGACAATCACTAAAAGTTATCAATCAAGTCAATCCTGAAACAGACAGGCAACCAATGTAAGGATGCCAGCAGAGTACTATTTTAGAGTAATGCTGTCCTGTCTGTACCAGAAAATAAAAGCACATACGACTCCTTTGTCGATCTAATCGATCTAATTTTGGAAGCGTTTAAAATTGGAGACAGTGTGCTGTTTAATGTGGGTCAAGGTTTGATTGAATATGCCGCTGTGTTTTAGGTGTAGCCTTCCTGATACTTGTCATAAGATAAAGCAATAGCTGAATTTGTCAAGTTATCATACTCACATCCCTTGTAGCTCTGAGACATGCAGTTCTTTTATGGCTGTGAGAGTTACGATACATCCCCCTGAAAGATTTGTATTGTCTTGATGTTTTCGTGTGAGTTCAGACAGAGTTTTCAGGGTTGAGAACATTGCTGTTTTCATTGTTTTATGGGATGACTGCCTTGCTGAAGGGTATAAGAGAGTCTCTCCATTCTTAGGTCACATGCACTCACTATCGTAAATCTTGAAAAGGAAAAAAAAAGACAAAAAGTCCCTCTGTTGTATTATAAGAAAAACCTTGCATAGGGCTCCTGTATTCATCTCTGAATAACCTCATTTCACTGACCTTTAATGCACATCTGTTTCTCTTGTACATGATTTGGTCTTGCATACTGAATTTT
Source organism: Ambassis agassizii (assembly GCA_036025115.1). NCBI lineage: Eukaryota > Metazoa > Chordata > Actinopteri > Ambassidae > Ambassis > Ambassis agassizii. The sequence continues at coordinate 3,520 of JAVQJX010207831.1, forward strand.
CCAAGGTTCTGTCTGAGTCAACCTCCCTACTCACAATAAAGCTTTATGAATCTGGTCAACTTGACAGCCTCCCACATAATGGGAAAACAAGCTCAAGTATATCAGCATTAGTCATAACATAATTTTTTCTGCTTGAACCATTTCATGATGGATGAATTAAAGATTAGTTGGACAGTGGACTGTTAACGTGTGTTATATTTTAGTCACCAAATATTGAGGGCATGAGGTGTAGCTAGTCATTAAATTAAAGTTCTTTTGATGGTGTGCTAAATCTTGTATGATGATTGTATTATTTTGTGTGGAGACCAGTGAATAAGTGTTGTCAGTTATGCTATATATATTTATATAATATTTATATAATATTTTTGAAATGAGACAAGCAGAAAGTTAACGTGTACACCCTGATAAATGGTTACAATGGGTTTGAAGGAGGATAACAATAAATTATTATTTCACACCAAGGTTCTCATGCATGTGGCTGTGTGAAACGTTATATCCTGCCTCCATCCTCCTCTTTATCTCACATTCTGCATTAAGGCAGCTCATTGACCATGGGTTAACTGTATACAGTTGCAGGAACATTCAGTACTGATTAAATCTTAGATAGAAAAATATTTTTAGAAATCTATGGTGAGGAAAATTAGAGGTTGCCACAGTCTTTGTAATCAATGGGAAACAGCGACATGTCCGTGTAATTGATGGAGCTGGTCTCCATGTCAGGCACCATTAGTTAGCACTGTTGTTCCATGTGGCTAAAGTATCTCTTTGAAGTTGCGCACGTGGATCCTTTTGACCAAATAATTGGTAGGGATGTGTCTCTACTATCCTTGCTCTACTTCTACTGCCATAAAGAATTGTAAGACGGCTTTATCTCCTTTTTATCGGAAAGAATGAAAGGACGGCAAGAAAAAAAATACACAGTGAAGAACCTTTAGATTTGACCAGTTCTTTTCATGACTAGTACACACTGTAGATACTTCAGTATTTGATTTTTCTATTTGAACACTCAAGTATAGCCTTCCTCCTTCATCCTGCCATATGCTGCAGTTGACTGAGATAACCTCTCTACACATGCTCACTGTGAAGTGGACATTTTAATGAGAGAATGGCCCTTTACACCTCAGGTTGCGCCAGCATTTTAGAAACCTGCTGTGTCATTTTGTATATGTGCAAGAGGATCTAGAGTGAACTTAATTGACACTAATGTGACACTCACTAACTAATTACCAAGTCATCAAAATGCTGGCATGCATACACACTATGAGAAAATTAGCCATATGGTTAAATAGACCTTGGAATTAGAAGTCTGAAAATTGCCCGTGTGCTACTTTTCAGTATCTCTAGAACACTCTGTTAAAAGAATTGTTCCTGAAGTTTAAAGCTGTTAAAAGAATTGTTCTTCAAGTTAAAAAAAGGCTAAAGACTGGGGCACTCACTAGAGAGCCATCAAGATAGAGCTCTATTCTCCTCTTTGAAAGTGCTGTATCTGTTTCACAAGGTAACAATTAAATTGCAGCTGTCAGCAGAGGAGATATTAAAGTCGTTCCCGGTTCTGTCTCGCTTTTTGCTGACGGTGACCTTGGTGGGGAGACGGAGGCTGGCCACTGAAGCCTCATGCTGGTTGAGAGGGTTTGCGTGCTCTGTCTCGTGGAGAGCCAGCCATCTGGGATAGGGATATTCATCACATTGCAACAGTACACACACAGCCACTGGCACAGACACTATCACCATCGTCATCATCAACACTCGCCAGCATCATCACATGTTCCGGGGCTCTGTGAAAATCCTAGACCGCCAGCATGTCAAAAGCTAATGTCAAGCAATGTCATCTAATCTCCCAAGGATTATCTGTATCATTGTTATTTGAATTTAAATATGACCCTGATATAAAAATTCTGTGAATAGCTGCTTTTAAACCACAGATCCATGTCCACTTTTTAAGTCTGCATCAAGTCCTCATCATTTTTCTGTTTTTTTTCTAAAACACCTGCTGTTTTGAATGCAGATATGCTGCACAAAACACAGCTTGACAAAGAAATCAGATTTTACATAAAACATTTCAAATTCTTGTCCTTCAGTCTGACAAAAGACAAAACAGAAAGCAGCACTCTGGAACAGCAATTAAATATTATACCAGAGGCATCTGCATTTACTCACCATGGAGTCTTTATAGCTAAAAAAAAATATAAATAAAGCCTTAGCCTTTTCATATGTAAAGACATTTTGAAAAAATAAATGGGACAGGGACACAGGCTTTAATAGAAAGTCTGTAGTAAAATTCTACAATACAATGTTTCTAGGCTAACTGTATGTGAGTTAATCTGTGAAACACGGTGGTGATAGCATCATGGTTTTGGACCAGTTTTGCTGTTTTTTTTCCCACAATATAATGATGATAATATAATGAATTATATTCAAATAAAGTCCACAGACTTTATAGTACTATTTCATTTTATTTTATTTTTGGATTCAGTAGCAGTGTGTTTTTCTTCATCTGTGTAAGGCGTTGATAAAGTGTTTACTGTGACAATGTTTCTTCCAATTATAGAGACTTTTCCTTATAGTTAAGCCCTCATAATACTGGTTGCAGGCAAGTACAGCACAAGCTTACATCTAGTTTCTTTGGCAACATCTCAGCAACTATAGTTACAGATGAGAATATGGTGAGATGAACATGGTCATATTAAAGTTATAAAATAATTCAAATGTTTGTTTTAGATCAGATCAGAATATTTGTAATGTAAAGCGTCTCCTCTAGTTGTTGTTATTGTAGGCTATAGCTGTTAACGTGCTGTAACTCTTGTGTGTTGTCAGTTCATTATTGTTACAACTCCTGATCAGTCTTGTTTTCCTCCACACAGGGTGTGAGATCAGTAATTATTGATTGAGGTTTGCAGGTCCATGAGTGACTACTGGCAATTGGTGCATTAGCTGGAGGCACTTGCAGTTGATTGGTTGCCCAGATAACATTCAGAGGCAAGCTGACTTATGTGGCTTTTGAGGGGGTGGGGTGGGGGATTCTTTTTCGCCTCCTGACCCAGCCACGCTGACCCTCTTTGTGTGCGTTATGGTGATTGTTCAATCTTGTACATCTCTGTTAGAGTTTTCTGCTGGGGAATGAGTGTGTATGTGAGCTGCCTATAAGTCTTTGTTGTGTCCCATGGTGCTGGTTGGGTTCTTTGATTTTCAGTTGTTTGGATCTTGTTTTGTTTAGCATCTCACTGAAGCTGAATTTTTACCCTTCTAATGCATAAAAATGATAAATAAACAAGCATCGCCTGTTTTATTGCAGACTTGGTTGGTCTTTTGAAAAGTTGCTTTCACAGCGTATGCAATGAAATGCAGCCAGTATGTCTGATCAGTACACTAGTAGCTAAGATGTGACCTTTAATTAACACATGCATACAGTGTCTGATATACAACTGTAATGCTTGGGAACACTTTTTGTAGAGTGTCCATAGATGAAAAAGCATCTCTTTGTTTGTGTCTCCCTCTACTTCTGCATCACCCAGCTGGAGATGAACTACTACAGGTGAATCTTTAATGCTCTATTTGTAATGCAAGGCCAGCAACCAATATATTAAAACGTCTGTTGATGTTTCAAAAGGACAGTGCTACTAAAATTTTATGTTCTTGCTAGAAACTTTCCATACATATTCCAGTGATCCACCTCACATGAATGGGTTGCTATGAAGGATGTTTACTGGTGCTCTACCAGAATGAGAACTCATATCACATGCATTATTAAAAAATGTCAGCTCTGACTGTGTGTTTTCATCTCCAAACGTGTGACAGGCTGAGAGCCAAGACATATCTACATACACTCGTAATGCATGATCATGAACTCTTTATAAAAATGACCAGAGATGGAGAAGGAAATTCTTTGAATAAAACATTAGAGGAAACTGTTTTGTATTAGTGTTCTACCTAAGCAGGAAATATGTTTATCATTGAACTGTCTGGTCTTCATCTGATGGAGATTAAGCAAATTTAATGTCATTTGAGCTGTTAAAATATGTACTGTACTCACAATATGGTATATAAATTCTATTGAAGGGTAAAGAACATCAAATGCACTATTCACTGACACACACTGCTGCATGTAATATTTGTATTACTCCACAGGGAGCAGTTGGATGCTTTCCAATAATCACAGAATGTGCAGTAATAGGTTTTTTCTTTTTTTACACCAGAGGGGGGAAAAACAATAATTGATGGATATAAATAGTTCAGAACTCTGTTGATGCCCCCCCCTCCCCATGCAGCACCATGCAGCCCAGATTTAGACTTTTCTGTTGCCAAACATCTGCCAAGATGGCAACAAGCAGGACACCAAAAGCCCAGATATCACAACATTCCTCCTTTACTCTTCACAGAAAGATATTTCTACAGCCTCCTTTCATTTCCTCTCTATATAATACTTTAATGTCATTTTGTTAATATTGCTAGGTATGAATTTTTTCTCCACACTGTGTTGCACATATATTAAACGTCCAGTTCCTGTTCAATTCATATGGTTGTGGGGCTCTGGGTGAGAGGTAATTTCCGAGATGCATGACTTTATTTGCACATGCAGACATGCAGCATGTGCTACATTAATACCAGTGTCACACCTGAGGTGCTGTGATGTCAGATGTTAACATATATGCTAAATGACTTTATTTATAATAGGACCATTTTGGCTGCACCTGACTGCACACTCTGTAGGCCATGCTGACATATTTCAAGATATGAAATCAGTCAGAGAGTGATTCAGGGAGATGATTGCTGGTGGGTTCTCTTTAATTAGGCTCTCTTGCAAGTTTGTTGCATCATCGTAACTCATGTGGATTGTTGAGAAATTCGTGCAATTAGTGAAAATGTTTATTATATCTTATGCAGAGGGTCTTGTTGTAGGCTCCCAGAAGCTTTGTAAAGCTTTGATGCAAACAACTAAACTGAGGTTGTTACTTTTTTTTATTAACAAATCAGTGCAGTCACACATTGTGAATATTTCACACCACATTAAAACTTCACTTCATTATCTTTTTTTGGCCTAGTCTTTGCTTTGTGGGCTCGGCGGAACTTAAAGTTTGCACAGCCATTTTTATATTAAGGCAGTCTCATAAACTTTTGACCTTTTCGACATGTGACTGTTTGTATGATAGATGATAAATGAAAGATGGTTTTCGGCCAGCAACAGGTTGGAGTTGTTTTTGTCCACCACACATGCTATGATCCATCTATCATGATCAGTAATCCCTGGTTGATTGTGTTGCAGCTAGCTATTGTGACCAAAAGATCAATAGTGTACTGTATTGTATTCCATAACAAGCTCTGTTGAGTGGCTGATAATTGACACATACTGTATTGTATTAATGGGAGCTTCAGCTGGATGCTTGGGTAAAAGACTGATTCTTTGTGGATTGTAGTTATCTATCTTAAAGCAAAATTTGAATTACATTATGAAAAATGGCAGACCAGATTTGTTGTACACATGTTGGTTGAAGGCCAGACCAGCCCTGTGTGCTTTGAGGTAATTTGCTCACCTTCCACTGGGGATTTCGGTAGGAAATTAATGTAAATGTTATCCAAACAAAGACATCTTCAGTTTATTTTTATGGAGAACGTCTTTGTCAGGCACTTTGCTAAATAGTGATGAGACATAAATAAAGATGGACAAACCTGTTGTGATGTCACTCATGTGTTTCCTGAAGAGCTGTTTTGATATTGTTTAATTTGAGGGTATTCAGTCTGTCATCTTTGATGAAAGAAAGCTAATGAACAACAGAGACACATGATCATTAACATTTATTTTCCCCTATGGAAACAACTGGTACTGTATGAGCCACTTGTTTCCTTCAGAGAAGAGAAGGCTCAACAACACAAACACACCTAATAACAGGGGCACTCAGAGGCTCTCCTGCCATGATGTTGGAAAAATATTCTACTTGAGTGCCCACGCTGCTGTTTCTCTCATAGATGGCTGAGCTGCTCCTAACCACCCCATAGCCACACCACCCTGTCTCTTTGCCTTCTTCTATCCAGAGCACTTTCTCTCCCCGATTCTCCATTGCCAATGTCACTGCTTCCCCATCTTCTCTTTCTCCCCAGCCCCTCTGACACCTCTCCTTCATCTCCTCTCTTTCCACATCTCCTCTCTCCCTGTCAGTGTCCAGACTTCTGCAGTACATATGCTTTGAACCCACATCATGTGTGGGTGAGCAACCCCTAAGAGCAAAGGCCCCCTCTTGCCACAGGTCAATCACTTTGCTTTGCTTTTATCTGGCAGCCACTGAGTCCCACGAAGGCAGACATTTGTGCATGAGCAGGAGCATAGGGTTTCAGATGTCCATGTTGTAAAGCCAAACAGTTATGAATAATGAAACAGAGGTGAGATATAAGAGGGGACATCCAGTGCACATTTTCCAACAGCTTTTCAATACTGACATTGTTATTTGCTCAACAATCACATCATCAATAACATGTTAGTATGATAAATGATGTAACACTTTTAATGTTCATTTTTTCATGTTTCATTTACATATAGAAATGTGAGTTTGAGCTGAGGATTGTATTTTTTTTCTTTTTGGGAAGTGAAGACTGGCCTTTAAAATTTCTATGCAAAATGTATTCACTCCACAAAATTCGGATTCATCCCATCAACTTGCTCTGACACTAACGCAAGCAGAGGGAAAAAAAAGTCCCAGCCAGCTTCCAAACATGCTTGCCTTCAATATTATGGGAGACATCTCAAGGTCTTCCAGAGCAGCTCTCTAGGGTTGCCTAGCTACCAAGCAATTGCATGTCTCACAGCTCCCACTCTTTTCTTGTGTCTTGTTCAACATGAACAGAATGTTTGCAACACTACAGAGAGGGTGTGGGAGAGTCACTACAAAGGAAGGCATATCAACACATGTTAATCATGCTCAATAAAAATCCCTGTTCCTTATACAAAAGGAGTCTTTCAATAAATAATTAAAGGCTGACGGGGACTGATGATGTCAGTATAATGTGGGTGCCTCTTTTAAACTTTCTTTTTCATATCATCAGTGGCTCATGTCAGGAAATCATTAACTGTATC